>JAPYZN010000257.1:0-39146 GCA_030522865.1 Psyttalia lounsburyi
TTGCGTGTACAATTATTTTGGAACTTGTTCTACAACATATCCAAAAATGAACAAAAAGTAGTTTTTGACCTATTGAAATAGTGTGGAATGCCTCATATAGCTCTCGGTTCTTAATACGTATCCGAGTAAACCAACGGTACAAGAGGTGAAATTACAAAAGCCGTTCGCGTCCATTCATGATCGGTTATCGATACACATTTCCTCCTCTAGTTTAACGTCAGAAGGCATTCACTATTCAACTGAAGGAAAAAAGTATCAAATTTCCGAGGGGGCGAGGCCCTTCGACCCTCGGGATGAATTATTGTAATGGAAAAATACTAATCTTTGCCTCATGCAGTCCTCTCAAAACGTGCCCCATCGTAATCTCCAGGATTTTCTCGAGTAATATAGACAAAACACATTTAACGAAAAGATATACAACATAAACAAGTGAGGGACTCGTTCATCATAAAATACGGCGAGTGTCTCTTTGGCTTTTTCCGTGCGCACGTGCCGACCTAATCTCAATCCGTAAGCCATATTAGACAGTAATCAACATTCTTGGGAGGAAGATGTATCAAGAGGAATAAATTAAAATACTATCCGCACACCCGAGTAGACGTTTCTATGGTAAAATGAATTTTCAGCGGAGCATGTAATTTAAACAGTAGGCGGGTAAAAACTCTAAATCATTCCTCCACGCCCACCAAGCGCTGACGCCAAACAGTTCACTATGCCATTTTAACAATTACATAAGCATACGTACCGAACAACCGGGCATGCAAACAATTTATTTCGCCATGGTAACAGAAATATGTTATTCGAATAATTCCAATGGAGCAATAAATGCCGAAAAATTCAGTCTGCAGGCTCAACTGGTGGGGAAAAATTAACGCAATCAATGGGAAAACATGCAGACTATCCGAAAGGGGCAAGGAAGCTCGGAGTAGTCCAACATGATGCCATTTCGGTGCGGTTCAGTGTGCACGGACTGGCGCTTGCGTTCACCACAAACATGATCCAGCTTGACGTATTATCTGCGTTCAGACACGAACTAGTCACTCCATTTATCGAAAATATCGGTTCGATTACATCCGGCGACTAGATCAGCGTATGCGATGGATTGTTGGCGGTTTTGATGACTTCTTTTTCCCAATTTGCCGTCAGTAATTTGGAAAAATAAAATATTAATTTGTTATTTGCTATTTTTAAATAAGCTAAAGAAGTTGATTTTCTCAAATTCGGCAGCCCATGTGACGTCTTAAATGGAAATTGAACTATAATAATAAATGTTCTGGGAAATCGGTGATATTCAACTGTAATAAAATCATCTAATCCAAACGCTCTCGCCGCGCCTCGGCAAATGTCAGGTACTGACCAACCGCTTGGCGAATCCTCGCATAGTCAAAAGTGCAAACATTGCGGTGCGACACAGGCACCGCTAACCGTTTAGTTTTCGAGTTGAAGGCGACTCTCTCAGCCACTGAAACAACAATCGTACGTGACACTGAAGAGCCCCTGAGAGCCATTTCTCTTAGCCAAGATGTGTGTGTTGGCTCACCTCCTGAAATCCAACTATAACCTCCATATTTTTTCACCCGCTGTGTATATGTGTGTGTAATACCACTTTTTTTCAAGTTTTTTTTTTCATCATTCTCACTAGCCGTGAGCCGCTGGATTGCTTTCCTTCGGGGATGAATGCAGCCATGGAAACTGGATATACTCAGCAGTCATGAAGATACATCGTGTCATTTGTCTGGCTCAATAAGAAGCTCCACGCTTCCAGCCACTTCCGATGATTAATCAAATGTGAATTTTTTTCCCCCCCCCCATCTCCATACTTTCTCCATATTAACTCAGCAATGCATTTTATTTTCAAAATGAGGATGAATCCACTCTTGCAGTTTATTCTCCCGAAGTAGGTCATCCCGTCAACTGTCCCTTAATTATCTCGAGAATTTCAGTGAAAGAGCATCTCACCCTGTGGTACAAGTGCCTTTTTGTAATTGTATGACTCGTTCAATGAAATCTCCTGGGCCTGCCGGAGGAAAATCGTGCAAGTTCGTTAGTACGTTCAGCTGGTTTCCAGCCCTGAGGAAATTTCAAGTGAGACGTTCACCCGTACATGAAGGCACAAAAAAACACCAGAAAAAAATCGAGGTGAATGACGAGAGAGAGAGAGAGAGAAAAAAAAGAGAGCTCACCTCGGCTGACGTAGACCGTTGGCTGGCGGATGTTTGATTTTCGGTATGGAGGCAAATAAAAACAATTCCTCGTGTCGTTATAACAAATGGTAGAGTACACGGCTTTGGTATTTGCACGCGTACAGCTGTGGCACAGCGAGAGCGCTCAATCGATGGCCCTCTTGTTCACAAATATTATTTGTCAAATGGTTGGGCCAGTGGAATAGGTTTAAGCAGTGAAATATATTGGGAGTCGGTAGCTTCTCAAAATACCGTCTCCTTTTTCCTCCCTCCTCTCGTGAATTCCTCTCTGGTTTCCCTCTTCACTCACTCTCCTCGCCCTGTTTCCACTCATTCCAGCTTCTAGACTGCTTTCATCGAAAGACTCGGGTGAAGAGTCTTGACATACCTGGTAGAGCAACAGGAAGGAGTTGAAAATGTTCGCATCAGAAGTGTTAGGAGAGGGGGTAGGGGCTTTTCTCAGCTGCCAAGGTTGTCAAGCTATATGTCGACACAGTTTGGAGCTGAGAAGAGATACTTGGTACGATGCACTGTCGTGGAATTCAAGTGATGGGGAGGCTTGTCCTTAGGCATGGCTTGTCTGAATATGTGGGCAATACACCAGATATGAATGCGGTAATTCAATTATTTCGTTATCGTTGTCCTCGACTGCCGTCATCGAACCAGACAGGTTGACAGTGTTGAGAGATAAATTGAAGGCTCCTCAATATGTCCCTCGCTTCAAATGTTTAATATGTCATATGTTGAATCTGTAATGCGACTATCGTTGATATATATCCTCGACTTTTTTGAAACCCATAATGTCAATTTTATGAGGCTTCCGTTGACGACCCTTTTAGTAGTTCCAAGACAGTAAAATGAATTCATTTATGACAGTCGGTCGTAAGTTGAACAACTGAAACTACGGGGAGAAGTGTATAAAATCGTCCAAGTTGGCTTTGAAAATTATTTTAAGACATTTACTCACTCTCTGTAGTAGGTCCTCCATCCAGCCGCGGAAGTGTTCCCTAACGGATGGCAACGATCGACTACCCCCCCGACGCCCGTTAAAAGCCCTCGTAACAGACGGTTTTCAACTGAATTTCATGAATTTGTCTCCATCTCGCGAGACCGGCGCCCTTCTTGGGTCCACTAAACAAAAAGCTTTTAAGATTCCACGACGAGCATTTCTCGCGGCATCTTCGACGTTATTATTTCAACCGACGCCTTTATTTTCGTCGAAATCGGGGGAAAATGATGATATTCAGTCCATGCATTATTCCCCAATAAATCCGGGGTTTGCTTTCATCAGATTTCTCGACGGTATAAAAGGAAAAAACCATCAATCACTCCGTGACCATCGACATGAGCGATCAAAGACTCCGTGTATATTCTTCTTACCTTGCATCTCCAGTTATTCGAGGGAATATAAGTGGAGTCACCAGTGATTGATTGAGTCAACGACGTTGCTCTTACTCGCAGTAAATAAACTTTAATCATGGGCCATTTCCATTTGTCCATCAGTCAAACTCGGCTACACCGCCAGTGCATAATGATCGTCCAGTGGGGACAGTGAGCGCAATGAGAGTGATTGTATTATCTTCAGGTACGCATCGCGGATATTTTTAATATAATTCTATACCATCCGTTCACGTTCTGATTTTTAATTTCCACAAATCGAGCAAATTCTCGTTAAGACTTTGGTTAATTTTACAAGTCTCAACTTCACATCATGTGTACACTGAGAAAAAAATATATAATTTGCCAATTAATTATGTTTGCAAATAATCTCCTGTCCGTTTCTGTCTCCCGAAAAAAAAATTCTTGATTGGTCTAACTGAGGAGAGACATTTCAACCTCAACTGCTGTTTGCTTTTCCATAAGCCAAAATAATTATTTTTGGGTGGATGTCTTTGACAATTGAGGACCTCAAGTCATTTCATATCCAAGACAACAATTGGAAGGGCACGACAGTGACATCTGCCACGTGCATTAATTTTTCGGCAAGGACAATGAGAGTGAAAATTCCTGGCCGGAGTCATGAGGTTTACGAGGCATATATAATAGGTCCGGTTGCCGTAGACCATGTAAGCTTCTCTTTGGCAAACGAGCTTTCTCACAGGAGTTGAACTGGTAACGCGAGTACCGCCCAAGGGCGTACAGCGATACGTATTGCCACCGCACCGACGTCATCATTGTCGAGGGCCAGTAACGTGTACTGCTCTGGAGAATAGAAGCAAAGCTATACAACCCCAAGGCTCGTAAAGTGCCAGGCGAACCTTGCCCTCCACCTCTTGCCCATGGTGACCCATACAGCAGTTCACGTATAGTTCCCTTTTCTCGCTCTACCACCTCCCTCTATTGTGTCACATTGTCTGGAATACTCCTCCCTACACAAGTTACGTGTCTAGTTGAGCTAGATTAGGTTTTATTGCTCGACTAGCACGACACGTCGTTGCCTACCGTATAATGTCGCCGCATTTATACGCTTCTGGAAACTACATGCCCTTGTGTGCTCTGCCGAGGAGCCGATTGCTAACTGTTTCAGATGATTTCATTTTGGAATTGAGTGGAGAGACAATGCTTTATGAGTTTACACCTGAGTTTACACATTTCGGGGGGGTGGGGGGCAAATTTGGCAGCGAATATTCACGTTTTCAATGAAGTGCCAGGTCTTGGCTTTTCTCGTCTCTCTAGTATTTGAGAAATTTGAAATTCATTCGATTAAGATGACATTAATAAGTCCGGGATTTTTTATTTTGAATTAAATTCTGATTAAAAATTATTGCCCCATGGACAGCGGCGAAGTCGGATAGTCAGAAAAAAATTTGAGACTTTTTGTGAATATTTTATTGACAATAATCACGAATACCATCCGAACTAGTACAAATCCTATTCAATGGTTTCCTGTGAGCTCACAAAAATGTGAAACACAATATAAATTCCCTTCTTCAATATAAATTTTTGTTTCCACGAGTTATTTACGTTTTCAATGAGTTATCAAATAAGCTCGGCTTTTTTTCGACGCTCCAGTAGCTGGAAAAATGTGAAATTCATTGGGTTAAATTGACATTAAAAATTCCATGTCTTTCTGGACTATCCGTACCTTCCTACTAGATTGAAAATAAAATGAAATTTTATTTCATTAGTGTACGTAGTGTAATTAAGCGTCTTCGGCGAATGGAAGTGACTAAATAAAATCGCATTTTATTCTGCTGAGACTCGTTTCACAACTAACCTAATCATCTCTGATTACATCGAATAAATTGTGCACACTATAATGTACTTATTGATGAGTCAATTAAACATCTCGTTACGTGTAATCATTGGATGGAGAGGAAAAAATGGAGATCGAGCTGAGGATTTTTCATTCAACCACAATAAATTAAAATGATGACCGAAAAATCCATTACTGCAGCGCTAATTAGCTATCCAGTGCCGGGCTTTAGTTATACACATATCCGGATCTCATTTACCATGTCCCTGGGTAATGCGTACAGAGCAAATATACCTACTCACTCGGTGTAAGTCTGGTGCTGTCCTTTGGTGAGAGCAACGCGTCCGTCGTGTCGTTTGAAGCCGCATGAGAGAGATTGCCAGGGCACTCATCCAGGAGGCCATCACTGCTGATATTCCCTGTAATGTCCCTTGATAATTCTTACCAATTGGCATGAATTCATTACGGGAAACTCGCCTTTGTAGTGATTGAAATTCAAGTATTCACATTTCCTCAAAAATTAGTAATTCAGTTTTCCATATTTATCTTCGTACCCAAAGCAGGTGGAAAATTTTTTGTCATATGCTTTTTTGTAGAGGAAATGTAGAGTTACAGAAAAGGTTATTACAAAAATTATTCCATCTCGTTAAAATTCTGAGATATTGCACGAAAACCCGGGTAATGGCTGAATAATTTCGGACGTACGACGATTCCAGTGTTTCTTGATACATTCAGTCTCATATTTAAAAAACTATTGATTAAAAAAAATTGAAATTTGCTGGAGACGTGGAGGAATAATGGACGAAGAAAATGAGACTAACCTCGTATTTTTACGATTTTTTCGGCCCATATGACGCTCATTTAAAGCCAGGGGTCAGTATTTTACGAGATAATCGGTTTCTTTACCGTGCCACTACTGAAGCTCGAAGGAATTACATTCGACATTTCGAAAAGCCACGATCGATGTCATGTTCCTATTAAAACGCAGCACTGCAAATAAAAAATAAAAACCGGTGGAGAAAAAAAATGCAGCGAGTAAAATGTGAAGAGGAGAAATTGGACACACGCGTGCAGGAGAAATGACTGAGAGAGTGCGTGCCTGTCGCGCGTTATTATTATTCCAGGGGATTGCCTTAGATCAACACAGCACTAACTAGGGGAATATATCCACATGGAATTTCTTTTGATGCCGTTAATAGAATTTTCATATAGACCACTTGGAGCAGAAGCCAACAGGCTATATCATGTTAAAAAAAACTGTCTGAATTTTTTTTTGTTGAATAACAAATCCAACGAGCACCTGTGCCGGACGTGTGCTACATTTCCGGAAAAAAAAAATGAGAGAATTGGATTAAAAACCTACGAATTTTTTTTAACTGTGTCACAGACATTCGTTGTCAAGTGGAAATTTGGATTTCATTTGATAGTTATTTTTATGATGAACTCGTCTGTCTGCTTCTAGTCGGGCTTTCAAAGAACTTATCGTCAATGGTAGTCTGCTCCTTACACTGCACTTTGAAGAGTAAAATTTTCCCAGCCAATCTGTCGGCAGCCCATTCGTTTCTGTACTTAGCAAGTCATCTAAACGTCACGGAAAATGCTGATGAAGGGTGTGTAAAAACTGTACTTAGTTGTCTACAATTTATCACAATATCGTCAGTATGGTGATAATGGAATACTCAAGACCTCAAAATAAGAATTGATACCTTTATGAAGAGGATTTCCGGCGATACCCGAGTAACGAGGTAAGCCAACATTATTGATGCGATAAGAATATAGTTTGAAAGATGAAGGGGCGTTAAGGGAGTCGCTGACGCCAGGAATAAATTCTCCGTACCAGGGATGAATAAATCATTACTGGTAACTCCATGGGAAAAAATATATCCTGGGGATGAATGTCATATCTGTGGCGCATTAAGCATAAATTGAATCAAATCCGTGACTTTTATTGCATCAAACAAGTTATCCACATCTGTCCCGTAAAGTCAGTGTGAGCAAGTAACAATTACATTAATCAGTCGTTCGAAATTGGTTTGGCTGAAGAAAAAGTGGATTCATACGATTCTGATTGATTTTATAAAACCCCATAGACAGTCTAGAATGTGGGGCATCATAAATTTAATTTCCAAAGAAGAATAAAATTTCAATTTTCATAAAAAGTCCACATTTTTAAAATTATCTCACGACCACTCATTTCAATCTTCAATAATAATACATTTGCATGGAATAATTACCCAGAGTGTTCCAGAAATCAAATTAATTCAATTATTCAATAGAGCAGTAAACCCAAAAAATTCGTTCATGGAAATAAAAAAAAGAAAAAAAAATGTTTACCCAATTGAGTCCCCTCAGGCTTCCAGTGAAGCCCCGCGTGGCCCTACCGAACCCAAAAAGTCTTCGATGAAGTGAAATTTACTGTCACGAGTCCCCTCTGTAAAAAAAACTCTACAAAATGAATCTGGGCTCATTAAACAATCGCGCGCCTAAACCAATACTAGAAAAAAAAACCGAAGACGCAGTGAAAAAAATAGAAACATGGTCGTAACTAGTAGTAGTAGAGTAGGCCACCCATGTAGGTATGATTTTAGGTCCCCCGCTCAGCGACATGGTCTCAATGAAGAATATACTCATTGCGCCAGTGTGAAAAAAACACTTCCGCCCGGAAGATTCAGCTGAACAAATTTCCAAAAGCTGATATGACCCATTTGTCAGGATCGATTAGCGAGAAACGAATGGCGATAGCCTCTCGATTATGAACAATCAAGTGAATTTTGCTCTGCTATCGTCCCATATCGAGTATCTCCGAAATTCGATACTAATCGAATACTCAGGAGCCCCTCTAAACGATACATATCCCAGCGAGATATTGGGTGATTCTATTCGAGTACTCCCACCGCTCACGAGAGCCCCAGCGCGGAATCAATTACGCCCGTCGTAGAGCGGTAAGCAGTAAGACTTAAGCCGGCCAATCAATCACCAAGTACGAAGTCGAGCAGGTCTTCCCGTATGACTCCAGTCGCTAAGTAATGCCAGTGATTGATTGGCCGGCTTACTATTACTCGGCGCTTTAGGATATTGTAGTCTTATGTCATTATTGATTCTATCTCATGTATTCCGGTTATAACTTTCCAGTCTAAGCCGCCATACATCCCTAATCTGTGGATTGATAGTCCAAGAATTTTTCAAAATCGAGGGAATTAAATTTATTTTAAAAAAAGCCAAAAACAAAATCAATGAGTAGAAAATCGCTGAGAAAATATTCCATTTTAAACGAATTCAATCAAATTATTTTACCCACCTCCGATGACAATATTTCATCGTATTTACTCTAATGGGCCAACGATTTACCCGCACTTTCGGCATTACTTTAACGCCTGAGATAACGACGGCCGTCCACACCCACAAGTGAACGCAATGCCGGAATATATCCGCGGATGTGTCGATGCACAGTCGGTGGTCGGCTCACTTGACTCGGGGATATCTGGTGTGGCCAAGCTGGGGCACTTCTCTCACCTCGTTTCCTCGATGAGAAAAAAAAACGTGCCGTACAGTTTTCGATGGGATTACAGCTCTCCAAGTGCCCGGGTACACCTCACTCTCCCCCATTACGCACATACCAAGAAGATTAAGAGATACAACTGGCGTGAAAAAAAAATGGCAAAAACCTAAACTGAAGAGAAAAGAAATATTCACACCACTTCGTGGGTGGAACTAGGGGTGAAACAGTGTACTATGGGTATGGAGAGTATACAATTTCTTTATGGAAAAGTTTTGCTGCGGTGTAGCGAGTGAAAAAGAAAATATAGGAGAGCATAAAAATAAAAGTGCAACATTGCTGAAACACGGGGGGAGGGGAACGCCCGGGGAAAGTTACAAATGGGCAATAAGCAGATTGGATTCGCCTAAGCCAACCGTATACCGAGAAATGTAAGGGCTTTGCCAAATATGAACAGCCACGAAAAAGGAGCATCGAACGTACTACATACTGTACCTCTGAATATGTGTTTATATTACATCCAGAGTCTGCCCAGGCGTATATTCCAGTTGGAGTGCATGGGTGCATACACCATGCATTCGACCGAGTTTAGCCAGCACTGGACGCATCCCAGAATCCTGGACTCTCTCGTGAAATATCAGGGCGAGCCGAGACGATACTAAAAACCTCTGTTTCAATTACTCACATATTCGGGCGAGTTCATCATTAATAATTCATGGAGTATATTTTTTTGTGGGCCATCATTGAAATTTGAATGGAGAGGATTTTTTTGGACTGAATTCGTCTGGTCCCAGTCATGAGATCACTCGAGAATTTACTGTTTGAATATTTTTTGGCTATTTATGATTACAATTGTCAACATGGAGCGTCTTCAAGTGACAATAACTCGCGATCGGCAGAGTAAATTGGGAGATTTAATATAAAAAAAAGATAGTAAATAGGTAAGATACACCTCGAGGATAGCACCTCCAAATTTTGTCTTTGAAAACTGAGGCAAAAGTTCATTTATTTTGATCAAGAGGTAAAGATTTGGAATTTTTTATGCTTGGGTAGATGTACGGAACCCTCCCCTCACCTTCCTCACTGAAAGTGCAGGCGTAGAAAAAAATATTCAATAAAAATTACCAGTAAAAAGCCCAGACAGTTACATTTCGAAACGGGATCTGGGAGTGAAGTAAAATTCTATAAAAAGTATCAATCGTCACGTAAATTTTACGATCTGTTCCGTCAAAATTACTCATCCGTCCGCGGCCTCACTGCTCACAGTGAGGGGGACGTTTAAAAAAATGTTCTTGAATTTTTCTGTAACCGTCCATAAAAAGCCTTAAACATTCGTTAATTTTTATGTTCTAGGGTATCAGGTCGACTGGAGAATTTACAGAACACGTCTTCAATTCCTATAGAAATTGGCTGAATAATTTGTGTAAGTACTATTGAATATTTCTCTCCATGTATAAATTATTTAAAATTATATAAATCCAATTAAATTAAATTAGACGTGTGGCAGAGTACCTTTCCCCAGGCTTGCTTAGTTCAGGTACTCAGCAAAAAATAATTCAGTTCAGCTGAAAATTTAATGGAATACCCACATGGGCTGCTTACCCACAAGTCCTTCAATTTACTCGGCCAATCCCGAGCTATTGACAATTGAAATTCTTCCATTTTGCCCCACTCTCCCCTAGAGACTCGCTGAGGAGGATGTTTAGGTGTTTGGGTTCTACATTTGGTGTCAAACGGTATAATTTCGCGAGACAGTGTAGGTGTCATGGACCCCCGAGGCTTGCCTTAAATTCCGGGGCACCATTTATAGGCCCATTTCTTGAACTCTGGCCTCCATTCCCAGTGGTTGTATTATAGCGATGCCACGACAGGTATAAGGTAATGCACTTTGGTCCGCATGTCCATGTCTCCTGGCTTCTACTTATTTTCCTCAGCGTTTGACTTCACTTCCCACCTTATTCACGTTATTTAAAGGAACGCCCGCGATGTTAAGTAAAATCATGGCTTCTCCACGAGTGCATTTGCCCTCTTGTTCCAGGTATCCCCACATTCAATTATATATCCGTATTTGTTGGCCCCTCGACAAGTACCGTTTTGTTAGCTTCTGGACAACACCTCCTCGAAACATTGAGAACACTGAACACATGTAGATGAACACGGCTCAAATAAAAATCGAGTTATAAATGGGGCATTGGGAGGGAGAGAACTTTTCATTCCTGCGGCACTGCAAAACGGGATCATCAACTGGATGCGGTGGCAATGGGAGGAAATAATACGTTGAAAAGTGTTCAATACAAAACCAGCGGGGGAATTCCATTCTGTCCACCATATACCAATCCCCGATATCGCGTGTGTCCAGCAGTTTGACGTGCCTCTGGCTTGTTTTATTCATGACCAACCTTTTGCGATCTCCCGAGCCCGATCGCCAGGCGATCCACATACACACGAAATATTCGAATGGGTTTAACAGCCCCACAATGTTTGCCGCGACATCGCAGCTCGCCAACTGTTCGTCAGAAGAATTATCGTTGCCAAATTTGGGGAATATGGAATGTCAGGGACATTTCATCATTTTTCCTCGAATATCGGTTAGTGACATTAGTTGTACTTTTGAAAAAAATCAAATTCCGATGGATTCGATGTAGGGGAGAGTGACAGTGGATTTGATTTTTAAAAAAATGTCGAAATTTCCAGTATCGCTGGTTATGGAAATTTTTGAACGACGGAAAACGGCAGAATGATAAGAATAACAATAAAAATAATAATAAAATAATTCGTCAGTTGTTGGAAAGGGCAATTCAATACTTGGGCATTGAATTTAATTTTTTAAATCACGAAATTTGGGGAAATCGTTCTAATTAAATTGTTAAAACAAAATAATTTAAATGGGGGATTGTTCAGGGCTGTTTCGTAATAATGGGGGTGTAGATAAAATTAAACAGAGGCGTGATTGAGGATAGGGTCAGATCGATCAAAACCATTATAGGCAGGCAATTGGTCCTGCGGGGCACATATAGAGCGCGGCAGCCCTTGCCCCCGGCTCGCCTTCCCTTCAACGTGGGAAGTAAAGTCAAAGTTCGCGAGGTGGCCTGATCTATGACGTTATTAGTCGCAACATGTGGCGACCCGTCGTGACCTGGTGGCGACATATTGGAGTATGGTCCCTCACCGAAGGCATATCGGCCCAGGTTATAAACCAGAGCCCTCTGTACCTCCTGTCATAGTCTGCCTATAAAAATGAACCGAGTGGAGAATAAATTTTTCTTCTCATCGCAATTATTTTCATTTCTACGGCGGATTCACCTGCCGCTGAAGGTACTCAGACGGTATTTTTCTTCAGCTACAGACCCCAGTGGCTCGCGATAACGTAATAAAAATTAGATCTCTCCGGGACTCGAAACTCTTCTGTCGATAGATAACCCAGGATAGAGTCTCCCATAGTCATTTTGGATGAAGAAGAATGTATCTTGATTCCTCGTAATCTGAGCTCAGCGAAACTTCGATTCCACTGTGGAACAAACTAACTCCCAAAGATAACGAAACGTTTGGATTTTTATCATGATTGGCTCGTGGAGGAATCTAAGCTGCCATCTCCATTGAGTAAAAGGGGAAAAAGTCCAGAGTCTACAAGATTGGATGGTAGAGGAAAAATAAGGGTAGAAGGAAAAAAAAAAAGACGTAAACTTTGACCATTAGATCAGATTGAATTGAATTATAGTCTCGATTTTAGTGATTGAGTGAAAAATTTCATCCCCACAATCGCCGAAAAAAAAAAAATTCGCGTCTTCCAGAATTCAAATCAGAATTTCGATTTTCGCATGCAATCCTCGAAATAAAAATGCCATTTTGACGGCAATACACGGGGAAAATATTTACATTATTGATAAAAACATTTCTATATGCTCCTGTGACCCACCGACACAGATTCGTATTTTGAATAGACCAAGTTGTGCGGCATGTGCCAAACCGTGCCAGGAGTTGTATCGTTAGAGCATCAAAGGGGCCACAGCCCTCAGTTGTATATGTAACTGGAAAATTTGCGGAGACGGCAGATACTGGGCGGACAGGCCTTCCGCACCGATGGTAACAGCAGTGCCAGGCAGCGAAAGCCTCGATATAGCCAATATCAGAGAGCGAAGTGCCCTGGGTTTGTCACACACGCTCGGATCCAATGTCCCGAACGTGTAGTCTGCAGCTTCCACACAGTTACCCATCCATTGTACATACACAATGAGAAAATAATAATACACTACTATATCGTGGTGGAGGTGGTGCCTGTGTGTGACGCGATCGCGTTTGAGCTCAGCCAGAGTAAAGAGGAGAAGGATAAGTGCAAGGTCCAAGAGAGTATCCATGGAGTTTCCAACACACGTGACCCACATTCTTCCCACTGCTGTGACACCCAGTCGAGCTTTTATGCTCTACAACAAAGACTCGAGCGCACTGGGGGTAAAGAAAAAAAAATATTAAGTAAAATGTTAAATGAAAGGGTTGAACATTCAGGTCAAGTGATGTGTTTACATTGCAGTTGTTTTAACATTTTAATGGTCTACCTTGTAATTAAACCGGCATGACCCGTGAGCCGCTAAGCCGTTTGTTATTTTTTCATTCCCTCATTCGTGGACTTTTCTCAATTGCCAATCAATCAGATTATTCTCCCTCGGGCAATTATCGATTCAGCAAAATTGGGCTAATTGTGATTGGGGAGGGGGCGGGGGAAATTTTGCGGAGAACGAGTGTGTGAATGAGCGAGTGTGAACTCTACGGGAAAGAAGTGGGCTCCGTCTATTTGAGAATAGTACAAGTGGAAATGATGGCGAAGTAGGACGAGAAACAATTCCTTACCAATTTCTCGTTTCGCCCTCACTTCACCCCCCGAGGCGCTCCAGAAAATGTTGAACGTGCCCTGGAAAGAGGCCAGCATTTAGGTTAAACAGAAACCGGCGGTACCCAAGCGCCGATCAAACGAATTTCCATATATGTTATTGGGTGGTTTAATATGAAAATCTCGATTGAACTATCCCTGGGGAATTTTCAGAATGTCGAAATGAGGGAGTTTGACGATTTCGATGAGACAGCAATGGCAGGAATTTTTGAATATTCCGAGGATTTCCGCTTTTGCTTTGAGGTCAGTGGAGATAGCGGATCATGGCATGCCAATTCAGAAGGTGCCTCATGCGGTTTAATAATACTCCCTCGCAATTCATGGGTCATACTTGGCGCTAGCCAGTGCGCATTGTCCCAGGACTGTCCGCGTGCATCCAGAAGCATTACAAACGGCGTAGGCGTTCAGCCGGCAGTGGCGTGAAGCCTCAGGTTACCTTTGTGCAATGTCTAAGAAGATCCAAGATGATGCTCCATTTTTTTCTCTCTCATTTCGTTCAATCCAAGTCACGCCATTCGCCCATTTCGCCAGAAATAAAAAGAAATTCTTTCGGCCCCATTGTCGCGGAGATTTTTCTTCTGAAAAAATTTTTCGTATTTTTTCGGTAACGAACCGAAGAATTTACTATAGAAATTGGCTAGAACCCATTAACACCCGCAAATTACGTGAATTATTCCGTAATTTTTATTCAATAATTCTCTCCGTACATTGAAATCCACTGAATCCCAAAAAATTCATTTGTTGTAAATTTTTTTAATTAACTGGACATTTGAGACAATATTTACGTTGATTTTTCTGATTCGCAGTATTTTTCATTCAATAATTGACTGTAACTTTACGATTTCCATTAATTTTCCGCATCGAAATGTTTTTTTTTTCAATCAGAAGAATCTCTAAATTTCAGTACAAGTGTAATGCAATAAAAATATTCAAACTATCACCAACCGAATACAGTTCGCGTGAAGTGCCCTCCCATGCTTCCACAAAATTACGAAGAGCGAAATCATTGGCGCAGTTATGAGCCCCCAGACGGTGCAGAATATAATCGCCGTGAGTGGGCGCACACGATGCATTCATACGGGCGACCACAGCCCGTGGAGTTCCATTCAAAGTTGAAATGTCAGGAGTGGCCTCTCATACTTTATTTCCATCACGAGCCGTCAAACTGCTCCGAATTTATTCATCTCACTGGCGATTTTTTTTTCCCGTTATTACTTTTCCTGAAAGTCAAGCGCAAAGACTCGACTGATTCCATTACTAATACGACTTCTCACGAACAAGTTTTTCTCACCGGATGCTCAACGGGCTTTTGTTTCACTTTTTTACAGTCGACAAATCAGTGCTCAAATCTATGATAAGTCGATGTCTCTTTCGTTGCAGATAAAGAAACGAAGATAGGGTGAAATTTATCGCCCGCACGTGGTCGCGCGTGTCACAAATAACTTTTCGCAGTCTCAACAGCCCTCGGGGCGACTTTACACGTCGAATTTCTTGTCTCGATGACGTATCTGGTCTTTTAATGGATAGAGTTTCATGTGTTGTAGGTAACGTGCTAAAAAAGACTAATAGGAAGTTGAGTATTTAAGGACAAACCAGGAGATCCTGAAAAAAATTTCGATTTATTTAATTTTCGTGGTGAATGAATTCAAGAAAAGCTTAAAATACGCGAAAAAAAATATCCGATTGCCATCGGAAGCAAAATTAAAGCACATCACGTCAAGCCATTTGCTAATGAATCGAGATTTAACTAAAATAAGATATCACCCAAAATATTCAAAATTCCTAAATTGAATTTTCAATATAAACAATTAATATTCAGTCTCCGGCCAAAGAAAATGAATAAAAATTATCATAATTAAAAGGAAATCGGTAGTTGACATCGGAATATTCCGAAACAATAAAGAATAACTTCAAACAATTTTTCTCCGATAGTGCATAAACTCAATTAAAGCTTAAAATACCTGAAAATTATAACAGATTCACATCGGAAACAGAATTAACCTGTAACCACATCACGTAAAGCCATTTAAAAATAAATCGAGTTAAAATCGTAGTGCCACTGGAAATATGATTCTAAAACAAGTCACATGCAATATTTTCCACTCCATATCTGATGGAAATCAATGATATGTAACAAACCCCCCAGCCGAGTGGGTGTTTCTGTATCCGAAAATAGAGGAAAAGGATGAAAAAGTATTGGTGTGACAGTTTGACCAGGGAAAATAGAATTTTCGCCCGTCACTTCCACATATTATGAAACTATAAAAAAAAAATTGAGAGTGTAAAACGTCATTGGAAGGCCTCCGTATCACGAATGTTCAGTGTTTTGCTTTTAGTACCTCTGCGTGATTGGCAGGCGGGGGAGAAAAAAAATTCATCGTAAAACAATTCCATTTGAAGTAAAAAAGGATGATTTGTTGGAGCCCTCACATGTTAAACCGGAAAAATATCATTCATTAAATCAATTACATTTTTCTCATGAAATATTTACGTGGAAAAGAAATTTGACTGGGGGCGCAGGAGCGAGAGGAAATGATGGGCCGGCAGACCTCGTGACTTTGATAATGTATTTTAACAGGGCCGGCTGAGGGCGGGGGAGGGTGTGGGCAAGCGGAGGTAAAGCAGTGCAAGCAAGCCACTGGGTATATCAACGCGTTATCGTCTGGTACGTGTGGCACGCGATAATTGAAATAATACTAAATAAGTTCCATAATTATAGCTTGCCGTGGGTCCGTCGTTACGTACGTGCAACCACGAAGCCACATCGCGATGAACTTGCGCTTGTATTCGTGTGCGTACGACGGCCATGTACACTGGACTTTTGTAATTCACGTTCGTGCTTACCCCCTAGCTATATTCGCCCTTCACGTGCATTATTTTTATTTTTCGACGGTTAAATTCCGGTCCGATGTGTCTTGAATCCTGTCTTCGGAGTTTTTTTTTCGCCTTCTACATGGGCAATTTTTTTTTTTCATTTTACCCCAATTGAAGAAAATTGATAGAAAAAATCATATGTTAATGAGTAAAGCCGATAATATAATTCACTTAATTGCAGACCAGTCACTGGTAATTTATAAACGAGGAGAAATCAATTTAAATCCCTGAAAAGAGAAAGAATTTCGCGTAATTGCCAATTTTTGTGTGAACGATTGACTTCAGGTCTCAATTTAAGACACTAATTGTTCTGGTGATGTAACAAAGAATACTAGTATATCGTAACCAGTGCAAAAGAAATTTTTTGCTCGAATTATGAACAAAAATGTTCACTTTTCATCATAGCCCAATGAAAAATTTATTTGATTAAAAATAAATTTACAAAAAGGCTAAAAGTGATTCATTTTGTGAAATTCCGGTCTCATGTGTCTCAAATATTTCTACCTTCGAATTTTTTAACTCGCTCCTGGAGAATTGATGTAGAACGGAAACTCGAGCGAACGAATTTACAACAACATTGGACGGGGCATGAATAATTATTAAACGCGAATGAAGAGGAGAGGGGTGACTACATACACTGACTGTTCATATACACGACGCGCCACATGGATTAGATAAATGACCAGATGCTAGCGGCGAGTCCGTCATAAGTGCAACAACCCGTGAAGCGCCACGGTTTATAATGAGATCACCAGGGAAAACAAAAGCCATGCTAGTGTGCAACCGACATCATGAGTAAAACGCACGCATTCGAGTGTCATGTCAACCTCCATAAGTGAATGATGAAGAATAACTCGAGAGATTATTTTGTTAGCGCTGCTGACGTTGCCAGGCGTTACCCCATTAAGATTGTTTTCAATTTCCCCATAATTTCAATTGAATCCCTCATTTCCGCACTTCAGAATGCTTATCACCTGTGTCCCGGGATCTGCCAATATATCTGGAACAATTGAGTCGAAATTTGCAATTATCAATTACGAAATTGCCGTAAAGATCAGCGAAAAAGTGAGTGTAATAAATTTTTTTTATATCAAAAAATTATTTTCAAAGTATTTTAAAAGGCATTTTCATAATGACAGCAATAATTCAAAGGGTCTACGTCAATATTCCCGTCTTTTCTTCCAATAAGTGGAATGTATCCCCCTGATTCCATCGTCTCGGCACTAAAATTTAGTGCCCAGTTGTAAGCTAAAAAAAAAACTCTCAACTTGAAAACTTCCCGTAGGAACCCGAGAGGAAAACAAGAAGAAAGACTGTACACTTCTTTGAAAACTACAGGAGGAAAATATAAAAGACGTTTGGAAGGCTCTTGACAGTGACCATCCGTTCATTGGCGGCTGTGAGGACACGCGGCCCGTTTTTACAAGAATCCCCGAGACTAACCAGGAGAGTGGTGCGTGATTTACGATCGACCCAGTTTCCCATTCTCGACGACAACACGAAACTCCTAAACTCACTTTTTTTTCCCTCCTCGAGGAGCATAAATGAGGACAAAGGAAAATCGATCCTCGATTTTTTTCCCCCGCTAAACCGGTTTAAATGAGAAAAAATAAAACCGCCCCCGCATATAAAAATTAATTATAAGCGTCCAGGCGAGAGTACAGAGTTACCCCCTCTCTCCTCCTCGCCAGTAATTAAGAATTTGCATCGTAAATCGAACATCAGGATTAACAGTCTTGCGCCTGAGGTCGACCGCAGGATTTTCGAAAAATTTCATTGGAGGTACTGATGAAGTGAGTGCATTAAAAATATCTCTGGCATAAAAAAATTAAATTTCATGGATAATTGGCAATTTGACAGTGACATTGACGGCGACAATCCCCTGAAATTCATTTATTTTAATCCGCATAAAGGCAGTGAATATTCCCCTTAATTTTTCGATTTTTTTCTGATTTTCAGGGGAGGAGGGAACTGTAACAATTCTCATTGATTGTTCCGTCAAATTTTGAATTTCCAAATGACATTAAAAATTGTCAATGGGCTCCTGATCCTCTGAGGCATTGCAAAAGAATGTTTTCACATTCAAATTGAAATGCAAAATGTGGCCCTGTCATTTCCCCTTGGGCAGGAGTTACGATATCTCCCTCTTTCCACATGCGCTATTGACGCTGTTATTACACTCATCCTCACTCGTTCATTTTTCCACTCCTGTTAATGCTCTATAACAGTCGGAGCTGCTCCCATACGGATTGGAGAGACGCGCACTGCATGCGCGGCTCGATTACCGATTAGTACCGAAGAATCCTGATGCATAATGAACGAGAACGCTAGCACACACTGGATACTAGTTACGGTCTACATGAAAGGGAATAAACGATACGTCCCACATAGCTTCTCCTCTACGTAAGTAGTTACAACCGCCCCCGTGTAGCGAATTATTATCTCGCTAGATCATTTACTCGGGGAAAACTCACTTCCTCGCATTTCTCGGTAAAATTGAGGGGAATTAGCGCCGAAGGGTTTCAATGCCTTTCATCAGCCAATTCAATAATTGGTAGATACTCACTCGTCAAAAAAATTTAAGCGCATCTCCACTATTCTTGTTCTCAATTACATAAAAAAAAAAACTAAACATTCAAAGTACTATTTTTTTTATCAGCCCAAGTTCGAAAGTTTCGAAAGTCACCAGGTAGAGCTTTTTTTTTGCCTCCGGCTCTCCAAAACGTCTTATTTTCGGTAATTTTTTCCGTCTCAATTGGCGACTCTAAAAATAACTTAAATGGACTCAAATGTTTAACATCAGATAAAATGTTTTCAGATCTTTCCACAAAAAAAAAAATTGAATGGCGTGCCAAAACCGAGAGTCTTCGCAACCTAGAATTATTCAATCACTCGCGATTTTTAAAACTCCTAAAATGAAACACTGGCATTTCGTGGAGGCATAAATGCATGTTGGACCCCACGAGCGATCGGTGACCCCGACAGTTTGACCCTGGGCCCGGAGAATCCGAGAGACACGGAAGAATATCGCACGGAAATATCGTTGAGACTATCAGAAAGTCCTCCTCGAGTCTATATACATGCCCGAAGCGATTATCGAATCGTGAGGCAGGTCGTCGATTCGGTGATCATTGGTAAACTCCACGTAAGATTTACCAGGTGAGATAATGCGGCTTATTCTCGGTCAAGTTTCACTGGGGGCAATTCAACAATACAGTATGTGCCTTCTTCGACAGCTGTATCTCCAACTCGTTTCGTTCCGGAGCACCATTTGATCCGCCCGGGGCTGTGAAATGCTCGATGATGCATGAAAAGGGAACCCCTGCGAGGCGATGAGACCAGTTGGAAAGAGAAAAAAAAATGGTAATGAAAAAAAAAAAACGACAAGTTACATAGAAGGAGTGATGGGATTCACCTTGAACGGTTCAGTTTGCCGCTTGATTAATATTCGTTGCGCTACGCGAGATAGATATTCCTCGTGTGCCTTTCGGCGTCGCTCTATTCCTCTCTCGCGCACACTTTGCACAAACAAACGAGTCGCGTTATTAATTGATTTATAACGCGCCATCTTGCCGTTGTGGGATGACCGGTAATCATTAATTACCCGGCTAATTACCCGAGTGTCGAGGCACACGAGTCTTTCGACTTGCACGAATAAGGATAGTTACACTGCGAGCAAAGTAAATAAATAGAAAAAATCCAATTAATTTTGTAGATTTTTCCGGAATAATTGGACCGAAATTTACGATTGGAAATTTGAGGGAAACGCTAGGTGCAGCGATTATTATTTTTTTTTAATCCAGTTGAACGATGACTAGCACATCGAGTTCTCCATCGATTGATCCGCAATCATTGAAGCGAATTTCCCCGCTTTACGTCCTCTTTTGTAGACTTCCGATGTCATCCAGCAACATATTACCAAACTTTTTCAATTCCACCTGAATGTATAAACGAAATTGTTTTATTTATTTTCCGTTGGGTTGAATAATTTTTTTTTACCGCGGATCTAAAACCCCAAGCTTCAATCAATATTTGCTGTACCGCAACCGCGGGACAGCCAAAACAATAACTCGCGGGCATAACGGGCGAGATGAAAGTTCATGGGACGCGGGGAAGGATAAAAACGAGAGACGAGGTAAGGGAGAACGAGGGAGATAGGATAGTACAGGTTGTGAATCTCTGTACGGTATGTTGGGGATGATAGGAATGCGTTATCACTGGATATCAGAATTGCAAATACTCGATGTGCTGGTGTACGAGACGAGAAGTGGACCCTCACAGTTCAGCAGCGGCCGTGTCCGGAGATCGAATGAAAACAATAAGTGAATGCCAATGCTAATAAGGAGGTATGATGTGGGTGGAAGAGAAGTTGGAGATAAGAAATGTGAGGAGAAAAACGGACAGTGGCCGGCGGTTGCTATGGCACTGGGGAAACATAAATGAATATTTCGACGGGGAATAATTATGCAGTTCATATTTTTAATTATGAATAGATTAAATTTTTTTTACTAAGCCCAACAGATGGGGAAACCCAACGGAAACGACTCAATTTCATTTTAATTAATATCTAAATCGAATATTTTTTGGTCTTATCTCTTTGAGGTCAAAATTAATGCAGTAAACACTCCAAATGGATAAAAATAAAATTAAAAAAGCCATTTTTAAGATACGGAATTGTTAAAATATAAATTCTACTCATGAAGAGACAGACAATTTTCCAAATTCTCTAAAAATTCTTTGATTTACCTGAGTCTTCCTGGTCTCGGTTGATTTTTAAATGATAATTGCACTGAAATTTAATTTACCGACTTCTTAAAAAATTCTCCACAAGAAAAAAATCCGGAGGAATGCCATTAAAAAATTATCAACTGCAAAGTATAATGAGCCACATTTTTAATTACGAATAAATTTGTTTAATCCCCCCGAACAGCTGGACAAATCGTCCAGAAATACCTCAATTTCGTTTTAATAAATATCTAAATCAAATGTTTCCGGTCTTATCTTTCTGATAGATTTAATTTGTGAGGGGAATTAACTAAAGTGTCGGATAAGACACTAACAAAACTTTATGTTTAACTCGACGACGTAAAATGGTACGCTGTAGCCGTAGCATCTGGCGCTATGAAGTGATGGCATCTCCGAAAGTGTTTGAGAATGGAGGACGGATGGCACGACCGAGGTGATAATAGCTGTTCTTTACGCCTCTCATTATTCCCAGGAAAATGCAATTAGAAGAACAATTCCGATGAGAAGCCGTAGCACCGGCGATTGAAATTGAAAAAAATTTTGAACAGTTTCGTATGGAAAGCGGCCGGAAACATTCACTCCGAGATGCCCTCGCAGGAAGTAAAATTTAGTCCGAAGAATGGAGAAGCAAAGGTAGAGGATGAGGACTCGAGTTACGAGTGTTTTACATTCCTCAAGTTTCGAGCACGAGATGGACTCCATGAAGGCCAGGTATACAACAGTGACTCCAAGCAAACTTTTCCATGAGGACCCCGCAGTGAAAGTCTCCGTGGGGGGATACATCAGTAGCCATGGAGTTTCATACACCGAATGAAACTAGGAAGTACAGCCGAAATTCCGGCAATTCTCGCTGGAAAATAATTTCATACTTTCCCCCTGTAACACTGAACTTCTCGATATTTGCCGCACAAACATTAAATCGTGTGCAGATATCCGAGGTTCTACATGCATATGAAAATCAACTCTCCGGTGGAATAACTCGTAGGCGTTTTGCCTCAGAATATCAGCCCCACCTACTGATCTAACGCAGCGATAGTCATCGACCTATCACGTGCAAACGCCTGCCTACCACGGTATTTATAGAAAAATGATAATCGCCAAGCTTGTGCGGCCAGCTTTTACTGGACGCTGACGCCGCCGAGAGACTGTCGCCTTGCCTTACGCATGTCTCAGTCGGCTTTAAAATAACGTTAGTTTCATAATGCAGAAATGCCAGAGAATTCATGATTTCCAGTAAATGTATTTTTAAGCTATTTAATTTTTGCGACAATATTAACGATGAATTAATAGAAAACCAGTAAATCAAATTAAAGTCACTCTTGAAAACCTTTAGATGAATAATTTCCCTAGACTCACTTTCCCAGCAAAGATTTTTTTCTGGGGAAAAAATTCATCCGCTCATCTCGGAAATGTGAAAATTAAAGTTAATTAAATTTACAGAAGAAGATCCCTCACTCGTGGACAGGGAAATCACGAAATTACAATTTTTTAAATAGATTTTTACTGGAAAAAAATCCAAATGAAGTATAAAAAAAATGTCCCCAGAAAATTGTCTATTCCTATTCCATACACTTCCATTAGACCGTTCCAGACTTCGGAGTAGTTATCCCCCCAGGAGATTTTCCCCGGAATTATCGTAAAGTCACACAATATCCATAAAAGTTTTGCCAATCCCCCGCACTTGAGCCCCCGAATTTGATTAATGTAACGGTCATTCGATTAGAATTGAACTCCCATCTACGTAATTACCGCACTCTACGTTGAAACTAATTCTTCACTCGAGTAGTGACAAAAGTCTGATTCTTTTTGCCTTCCCTAGCCGGCAAATGGAATTTGGTTAGCGCAGCTTTGGTACTCAGACACCCTGATGTATGACATCCAGTCGCAAAAGGAGCAAAGGGGCGCCAGGGCACTTAAGGGTGCGGTAGGCTCCTGAAACCACCATATTTTTCACAACTCTTATTTAGTGTTTTTTTTTTCTACAGCAACTCCTCTCCTCCGTGAGTCAAAAATTTTTTTTTCTCGCACCCTCCATGACTTATATTTCCCTTCTACCGGCGCTTTCCTATTCTCTCTTTATTACCACTTGGTTCGTGATTTCGTCATGGATCCTTGACTCCGCTGAATATACAGGCTCAGCACAGCTAGAGGCCAAGTGCAGTTCATAATGGAAAACTTTGAAATGGGAGGAGAGGGATTGGAGAAAGCAACAGTGTTTGAATACTGCATTTTCCTTTGAAGGGGACAAAGTAAAAAATTGGTGACACGAGACTAATGGTTATTGTGTTCTCCAACGATATACCAAAAAAAATGGATCAAGTTTAGTTAACATTGGAGCTACGGAAGAATATCTTGAGAAAAAAATTACAAAAATGCGAATAATTTCAAAAGGTATTAAACGTCCTTGAAGTTAATTAACGTCGGATTCAGGAATTTAATTTTTTTCGAGATTATTAAATTTTTGATATTATACTCCGAGAGAAATATTCAATAAAAATTACAGAACAACTCACGTAATCTGCTGGCGTCAATGGTCTTCAGTCAATTTCATAGCGGAATAAATCTGTAACATAACAATTATTGGATGAGTAAGAATTTTCGAGGAACGTTCCGGCAAAAATAAATAATAATTGGACCTGTTGTTAAAGCTCGATTACATTTCGTAATTATTAGGTCTCTCGCTGGTAATTTTCATTGAGTCTTTCACGATAATATACTGTCAGGGAGAGAATACTCGGTTAAAAATAATCAACGAGAGAATAACATTAGAAAATTCCTGGGGGAATGAATCTAATTGATAAATGATCAAATTCAAGAAATTTATACTCTAGAAGTTCACGAGTCCATTAATCATCGTCATCCCCACTATTAAAGTTTAAAAGTAATTTGATGTCCGTAACATTCCCCGAGATTTGATATTTTCGTTTAATTTAAAGAAATTGTAATCATCGTTTCTAATGAAGCCATAAAAATAACGAAAAATAGCTTAACCTACTCGATTCAATTTCCATAAACATAATAGGATCACAAAAAAATTCAAACGTTCCACTTTTCAATTTTTTATAGATGCCAGCGAGCTGATCGAGGGCGGTGCGCTTGAGAGAAGGGATTCTCTATGTGGGCGGTCTGGTAGGAAAACAAATTTATTCACCCCTTTAGCTAAACTGTTAATAATCACTCAGCATTGCCCGTATACCTGAAAATAAATGGCTGTTGGCTAATTTTTCGAGAAATCCAAAGCCAATGTGCCCGATTAATCCGTTGAATTTCACTGGGGGATCTTGCAACTACGAATTTGTATTGTGGCCTCGAGGTTAAAAGGCAGTTAGGACAATGGAGTAAATTTATCAATGAGATAAAGAATTATTTGCGAACAGAAAATAATCTCTGGAGAAACATCCCTGGGACATATTCAAATCGATTAATTGATTTATTCGGGCATTTTTACCCCCCTCCAGGCGGTTTATTGTCTCACCTGGAGGGCTGATAAATGAATGGACGTTTGTTTAAAGAAAAAAAATTAATTCCGTTGTCGTCGGGGGTTAAATAACATTCATTGATCTATCATTTATAGTTCGCTGATGGTGGGCTCGTACAGTTTTTTGTGAGTCACGGGTTTGTTATATTATTACGTTGGTTTAACTGAAGGCGAGATTAATACAGCCCAACTCTCCAGCACGCGGTACAACGGCTCTTCGTGGCTAATAATCGTTTTAAGTCACGAAGAAAGCATTCGTGCAATACCGGCCGAGGAGTTGATTGTCTTCATTGTATTAACTGTATGCCAAATAGACTCTAATTTACGTGACTGAGAATTGTTTATTTTGTTCCAGTAGACAAGACGAAAAAATAGGTTGATCAATTTTTTTTAATAGTAATTTCGTTCTCTGAATGAAAAATTATGACAAAATCCAGATACGTATGGTATATAATTTTTGTGAGCCTCAAAATTCCAGGGAATACGCCAGAAATGAGATTAATTAATTTTCCATAAATTTTTATTTTCATTTTCAAATGGTAAATTGACGAATTCAAAATTTGCAAAATTCTAGCCACACTCCAATTAATAACTCTCTAAATTTTCAACTTCCCGATAAAAAATTATTTAATTTGGCTTTTTATAAATGTTTATTGATAGAGGCCCATCTTATATTTTTTTTCTAAATTTTCTCATTTTTTTTCTATCGAGTCTTGCAAAATAAACTACAATTTATCTAATTTCTCAACCTTATCAACTGTCGTTCAAAGTTAACTCATATTTTACCTGCACTTTTGTTCTCCAGAAGTCCCTTTTCTCATCCTAAAGCGTCGGCCCCCGTCGAAAAAAAAATCCCCCGCCCCCACGCCGAACAAAAAAAAAACGTAGAAATACGTGTCAAAAGTGTAGAAGAAAGGAAAAAAAATATTGAAATGGAATATGAAACGGCGATCCGTTGTTGATGCTGGCGGGACCTTCTATTGTGGAGAGTACCTATCTCCAGCAATGTAATCCAGCCGCTCAACCCTTCGTACCGCCGGCCCTACACTCTCATTTTTCTCAACTGCGTGTGTCTGTGCGCGCACGCGCACAACTCCAACAAGCTCGGCAAACCACGAGGACTAGCGAAAACGGCCGAGCTGTAACGTGGGGGCGCGTGGCGCCGCGTCCGAATCTCAGCAGCGGCAGTCGTGAGCCGACCGCCGCGTTGTAAAGACCGTTTACAGTGGACTTTCGCAATTGCCGAGGATACATTGAATTTATCGGAGCACCTCTCCCCCGATAATTCCCCAATTATCACTTAAATTTCTTTAATGTTCCCAATTGCGAGGGGTGAACAGCGCAAGTTTCCCAATAATTGCTGAAACATTGTTAAATTAATTTAACAAACCCAATGGAATCAGTGAAAATACAATGAACAGGACAAGTGATCAAGTGCTTTGACAAAGTGAACGTAGTTAAGTGACTGAACTATTGTATATTAAATAATCTATACGTGTTAAATAATAATAATAATAATCAGTGTGATAATTCAGTTGTGATAGGTTAACCCCAATAACTTATCAATCGATTAAACGTTGCGTAGAATGACTTGTGCAAGTGAAAAGAGTTCTTCCCATTGTCGTACAGGTCTCGACAACTACCAAAACAAAGGTTGAATGCCCCATATCGATCCACACAAAAGAAAGTTTATACTATATAAACAAACAGTCCCAGAGCGCCGGACTCAGTCGGAGTCATTCCGTTCATACCTCAGTGTTAATCTTTTGTTTACAAGTGCCGTTGTGAATTGGTAATTCGATTATAAATGGTAGAAGTGTCAGTACGATGATTGTGTTGCAGTGATAAATAGTTATGTACCGGTTTTAATAGTATCATTAAATTATCAATTAAAAGTGCATTGGATACTAACGAAAATGAAGCAGCCCCTGCTGATTGCGGTGAGCGTCGTTATCCTGGGAGCTTCAGTACAAGGTGAGTGTTATTTTTTTTTTTTTTTGTCGAGTCCATTCATGATTGTCTGTTTCCTGGAAATAAACACCAGGTTCGAAGTATTTTGTTTTTTTTTTTTTTCCCGGGAATAACCCGCTGAATTCGGGAAAATTCATTCAACAGTAGAGACTCGGTTGTAAATAATGCGGCCGTAATGAAAGATTCAACGAAATTTCCTCTCAACACTCGTTGGAAATTCGTTCTGAGACTGTATTACGTTGAAAAGTTGAAAAACTGTCGGCTGAGAGGAGCCCAAAGAGAACTGGTGAGGAGTAGGGGTTTTGAAAAGGCAGAATAAAGCCGAGGGTGTCTGGACCCGGGGAAAATTGTATCTTACCCTTGTGTAACCGTCTTCGTAGCAGCCATGTCAGACTACGCTTTTACTCGTCTCTCCTCTCATTCTCTTTCTTTCTTTTTTTTTTTCTTTTCTCTCTCGACCTTTCCCTCACCAAGTTCTGAGGCATCGAATTTCGGTCTCTCGCCCGTTGAAGATGTTAATTCTGCACTTCGTCTTTACTCGATTATCTCAACAGTGGGAAAACTTTGTCAAGGATCTCGGGAACATTCTGTCTTTGTTCTCCAACCTCAGCAGTTGGTGAAAATAAAGAAGTTCACGGGAAAGTTCAGTGCACGTCTAATGCCCGAGATGTGCTTTGTTAATCTCCAAGTGTTATCTGAGTGCAGTTTAATTGATAACTAGTAGTCTATAACGGGAACCAATCTAGTCGATTGGAATATTAAATTTGGGATTATTTTTATCTCTTGAAGAATTAATGGGAATGACAATTTCTTGCTCTAACGGAAGTGCCAATAATTCAATTTCAGATATTACTGAACATTCGTAGTTATTAAAAATTGAGAACTTGACGGGAAAATTCAGTGCGCTAATGCTCAAGATGAGTTCGCAAGTTTCATTTGATTGTAGAGGCTAATTCGTAACGGGAGTCCATGTCAATTTACAATTTAGTATTTTTTTTATTCAGTTTACTAATTCACTCACCAATTAAACTAATTATTTTTCACGCGTGTTCTTCCATTTTTAAAGAGGGAATTGTAAAAAACAAAAAATTGCGTCGAACGAAATTCAGATAGTGAAATTTTCTTGGGGATTGAAGGAAAAATTACCGGAACGTTGAGTGCACTAATGCTCAAGATGTGCATTGTCAATCTCCAAGTGTCATTCGAGTGTAGTCTAATCGATAACCAAGTGTCTATAGCCTCTACCAATATAGTCAATAGGAGTAATAACTTGAAAACAACAAGTTCCATTGTTCGTTGGATTTCGTACTATTCGATATATTTTCTATTCGCTTTGACGATGAAAATAGTTTTCCCAAGCCCCGGTGTACGTACTCGGCAAGCCCGAAAGCGACACACGGCGAGGAATTATTCACGAGATACCGAGCACACACCCAGACTAAAGCCGTGCTTTTCTCGGACGACAGGGCGACGCGCGGGAATAATTAATCGAAATCTATATACCCGTTGCCGTTGAGACCAAAGATAGCACACGACTGTTACTGCTGAATACTGTTCTCTATATGCAGAAAGTATTTTCCATCCGTGTGGCTTCGTGTACTACCCCTGCGGGGCCTATATCATCGCCGATGAAATACAACCTTCTACACGATATATTCGTATTTCATATCCTGCATAATTGATATCGATGCTCGACGACGTGGAACAAGAGAGGGTGTCTATTTTTCTTTCCGATAACACTGTGTACAGAAGGTTGGCAGGTGAGCATGAGCAGGTGGTGTATTTTCAAGTTTAGCACTTGACACTGACTCTTATGGATTGTTACATTTGATATTGCAATTGATCAAGGAGGCAGTGTCAAATTTCATACACATTTTGCGCGTGTTTATGGGGAAGAGATTGCTCCCCCAAGTCATAAAAATTTCAATTTTTTTTTTAATTCTGCCAATTGCGGTTCGTTTTGAGATTTTTTGAGCTTCGGATTGAGGAGACTTATGGATTGGTCTATTAATAAAAAATTTCGTATGCAATTCGCGCGGCCTAACTGAGAATAAAAAAAAGTTTGTACGACGTCAAATTTCGGACAACTCCCGAGGAGTGCGCCTCCCCGGTGTATCTGGCTGTCAATCGCACTGAACGAAGGAATCGACACATTCAATTTAAATATGTAAAATACACCGACGTAACTCGTAACTCGTGAGATTATTTTTCTTTTCCTTTTTTGGCTGTTGGTTAGCTCCTGCGCCATGGGCTCTATCAATTTAACTTCTTATTCGGTGGGGGGAAGAGAGAGAGAGAGAGAGAGAAGCTCGCCTGTCGAATGCTCCTTCGATATTTTTTTTCCCTCTCAACCTATTCCCTCTTGGGCTTTTTTCAGATATACGCTCTTACCATTCGATTTTTTACCTTCTATATATTCCACTCTTCTCGGTCTCTGAAAATTTTATTTCAATCGGGAGTTGTTTTCCATCTCACGAGAGACTTTCTTGTTTCATTCATGAGCAAGTGAGCACAAAATTTTTTATTCCTGCGGGATAAATATTATGCAGACTCTCGGGTTGGAGGTCGTGACTCATTTGTCCAAGTCTTGAGTTGAAATCCAACAGTTTAGGCCCTTGAAAATTCAACCCAACAGGATCCACGAGATGACTTGAGCCCTGTTGTCATAACTCCAGGGCGTTTTATCGATTTTACTTCCAAACTTGACACAGCTCAAGCCCCTTGTGCGCACAGATCTACGGGAAGACATTGCTCCACCTCGTTCTCATTCATCTCACTATTCTCGCCCTGGTTTACTCGCGACTCATCGTTTGTGGACGCACTTAAGTCTGATCCTCCTTAATCTTTATTCACACACGCCTTCGTCCGCCCCCACGAGTCAGATGGTCTCTCCATCTTTCCACTTTTTCTACTCGCCTCCAGTCGCACAAGTACAAGGTCACAAGACATGAGAATCACTTCTATATTCTCGGAATCATTTCCAGGATGAGGCAGTTACATGCACGAATTAAGAGCAATTATTTAACGGCTTTAGAATTTTATTTTTAAAAATAGGAAACACGGCATTTAATTAAATTATGGAATAACTGAATTTGACGAACATTTTCGTTAATTTTTCGAAACTCTTTGAGTATCCAGAATTACAGGAAATTCACTCCTATCTCATGCCATGATAATTTATTTCATGGGAAGTAGCAAGCATTAAAAACAATCCCTTTTCCTGCTTTTTTTCTCTCTCTCTCTCTCTCCCTTAGAATTGTTTTCCCTCGATGCTTGAGCACAGATGCCACCACTTGCCAAAACACATTCCCACAGTGAGTCCCGTAAATGCGTGTGAGTCTCCAGTACACGATACAAGACATTATCACTTGCCTCCACGCTTGCTCGCCCCAGCGGCGCCGCGACGAGACGTCTCCACATCTTTCGTCAGTACTCGACTCACTCAACTCATCTCCCCATTCTGTACATGCCGCCCTTCTATCGCCATAAAAATACCCGGCAGAGTAAAACAGAAAACTTTTGTCCGTTCTACGTAGAAAATTAAATTTATTACGGCTGAAAAGAATTTTCATCCCTTGAATTCTCAGAATTCAGAGTTGACGCTGTCTCTTTCTCTTTTTCTCCCGGTCTCTCTCTCTCTCTCTCTCTCTCTGGCACTCTTGCCGCTACAGGAATCCTCAAATCATTAATAATTCCGCTGGAGTTGTGGTCCATATTACCGAGGTAAATAACGAGGAATGCCTAGATGTACCGAGGACCAGAATTTGTTCCCTCGTTTCTTCTACCCTTCGAGTCCTCTTTCTCCTTCCTCAACCAACACTGGTCTGCCGTAAATATTTGCTTCCACCCGGTGTCATCTAGAATCCACGCGTACACTCTCCCCCCCCCATTCCTCCCCTCCGTCGGTGTTCTCGAGTACTTTGCCTCCTCTCTAACTACCGCTTTTCGGTCCACCTCGTTTGTTTACGCAAGTCTTGCTAAGATATCTGGATTTGAATTTCTAACGAAATCGTCAAGAAGCCTGACTCACGATCCCTTTAACTTTATTTTTATTTTATTATTTACTTTCATCCATTTAAATATTAAATAGTCTCCGGAGTAAATTTCAGATGGGATATTTAATATTTTGCTCGTGAACTCCGGAGCTTTCCGAAACAATTATTACCGTTTAATGAATTTTTTTTAAATATCCTCATTATTTTAATTCATTATTTTGTCGGAAGAAATCATTTCTCGGAATAAATTCTTAATGTCTATCTCGAGTGCAAAGTCATCGAATTATCGACACTCGCACACATATCCATGAAATATTCCAGACTATCGTCAATTGAATTTGCCACAAACAGTTTGCGGGAGTGACGTGCTGATGAATCGCAATAGTACTCTTTGTTCTACTCGAGACATCCGCTATTCTTCGCACGTTTCACCCAAAGTTTATCTCTCCCAACTTTTTTTTTTGCATCAATACTTTTCCAAACAACGCAATTTTTCTTGAATAAATTGTTCTCTTTCTGTCGGATTTCCTCGTCTCATTCTCCTCCCTTTACTTTTTCGCATTGTTTGCCGTCCCCTTTCTCTCGTTTTTTTTTTAACAAGAACAACATTGTCGTTAGATCTCCAGATCTCTCGTACCGGCCAGCAACATTTTGTTTAAACTTTGCCAATCTGCCGCTTGCCCCCCCATTTCTTTTCCTCGGAAAAGCGACCCTTCTCGTTATTTCGTACTACGAAAAACTTTTTCATGAGGGGGAAACTGTTGCTCCGAGAGTAGATTTACTTGGGGGGGGGAAAATGAGAGAGAAAAAAATTAACTCTCCTTCTTCTTCAGTTGTATTTGTAATTTCTTTTATGTGGCACACTTTGTGGGTGGATTTTTAATTCAAACTGCGAAGTAATGGACCTCTTTTAAAAATATCTCTTGCGTAAAAAAAGCGGACGTTAAAAGCGCGAAAAGTAATACTTAAAAATTTTTCATTTTTCAATTATGGGACAAATAATTAGTCGCCCAATTCAACAACTCAATAGTTTATTAATTTTCTCTAGAGAAAACTGTTGAAACTTGAAAAAAAAATTATCTCTTTTTTTAACACACTTTTAGCAACATCTCTTTCATAAAAAAGTCACATTAAACGAGCAAAAGAAAAAATTAAAAATTTTAAGTGTGAAAATTCCCGCAACCAGTCATTATAAATCAGTGATACAAGCTCCACGCGTAGCAATAATTACACTCTCGTCCCTCAATAATTCAATAATTACAAACCCGGGGTCGTGGATTTCACGTGAAAATTATATATTTATGATAATCTTACGAAAGAATCTTAATTCACCGTGCGCGAGGAGAAGACCCCAATGTTGTTGAGAATTCACAGAGTCCGGTTTCGCGAGTTTAATTCACCATTACCGTAATGGTGAGTTAATTAAGCCATAAATGCGGCACGTACGAATGCCAATTAAAGGGGAATGAAAAATTCCGTGTGTTATTATTAAATCTTGAATCGCGCAAGAGGTCGCAGGTGAGGGTAAATGATTTCAATAAATATGTCCTTTATAAAATGTAATTGTGCTTTCGCCAAGGCACTTGCGTCCTGGGATTTAAGTAGTCACCTGGGGGCATTCAATGATTATCGAAACTACCTCATTGATGGGCTTTGATGACACTTATTTCGTCGCTCATTTGACTTTATCCACTTTAACATTACTCCGTAATACAATAAGAGTTATACGGGATTTTTAAAAATTGAAATAAATTCAATGAAGATCATTCAATTTTTTTGGAGCTCATTTCAGTCCAAATAAAATAATTTCCAACGAATGCTTTTTTGAAAATATTATTTGAGAGAAAAAATTTACTTGTCAAATTTGTTCAGTGATTTTTCGACGAGAGGAATTAATTTCATTTTCACGAAAAATTCAAGAAAATTTTCGATTTTTTAATTACACATTTTTTTAATTACGTCTAATGTTCAATTGCCAAATTGCTTGAGATTTCTGTAGAACTGCAATAACAGTTCCTCGAAGCGTACCGGAGATGTCAATTAAAAATTCCCAGCCGAGTATTGAGTGTCATAAGAATAAAAAAAAAACAGAATCCTCTAATCAGTTGATAATTGCGATAAAGGGTCAAATGAGCGCTCATTCTTCTAAGCCCAACGTTTATTTAAAAAATCAACTGATAAATCAGAGTTCAAAGTATGATTATCTAAAACTCGTGTATCTATTTCAAATAAACAATTCGTTATTAAACACTTAAAAAATTTTTCCCACAAAATAAGAGTAATTTTCCAATGGAAAATCCATATTTACACAAGCGATTCATGGGGACTCCCAGTAGTAACATTTACGAGCAATAAATAATAGTCACTAGGTATGTAACGAACCCGTGGATTATTTGAAAGCGCGTAATGTAGCTGTCCCGTGCCAGTTCGCCAGGTGCGACGATAAGAAAACGATTGTTATTAAAGCCTCTGAATCAACTGAATCAAGTAGTCGTTTACCTCAACTCCAGTTTTATCGTGCCAACTACCGTGAATAATCCATTAACGTCCGCCCCTCCCCCCTGGTAAATTGTTTCTTTGAATGATTGTCGATATACGACACCGAGCGCGGCGATAATGATATTTCTTTTTCTACGCTTTTTGTGTCGATCTCCTCCGCACCTCTTCCGAGAACTGCAGAGGAAATGAATGAAAGTGTTTGTAAAAAAAAAAAATTGCATAATTATCACCGAGCGCTCAATTTCCGTTATCAACGAGTCACAATACCATAAATTAGATAATACAGGTTGAGGGACTGGTATCTCGTATCACTTAACTGGCCTGGACAATAACGATCAGGTCAAATGGAGCGCTGGGGATGGAGTGTCCAATACATACATTGAGTATATTTCATGGAGATGGTACTCGCACATTTGCAACGACGTGTCAATGCCCAGTATTCGATAAAGTTTATGCATGTGTGGATTTTACCAAAGACCACATCCATATGTTGCTGGCAACAACAGATGCGGTATAACTCGGTTTTGTGCGTATTGGCTCACTTTATATACTCGTATGCCAGTCAATTGTTATTGTACCGAGCTCGAGATCGTATTATATTAATCGAATGAGCTGACCAAACATGTGAATGTGGATCCATCAGTCATCTACGTGACGCTAATGTGGTTGCTACTCGGGTGCAGTGATACGTGCAGCAATTTCCAGAAATTTGGTTATTTTTTCAATTGATAAATTGCGTCGTATCGGGTTTAAATTCAGAATAAAATTTTCGTAATTATTTTTTTGGGATATCAAATTGGCGGAATTAAATAAAACCCCGTGAAGATCATATCTAAGCTCACAATGAGCCAGTGAAAATTGTATCTTTTTTTTTTTTAAAGTAATTCATTTAGTGAAATTGTTTTGAAAAAAATATAAAAATCCGGAATTTCCGGAATGTAACGTTGTTGACTGAAATTAACACGGCAACGCATCAGTATTCATTAACAATCGTACAAGAATGTGAATGGGATTCTCATGTCTTCACAACTATTGGCTCGCCAAGGGAAGAAATTGAGAAGAATAAGAGAGCCGTGGAATAACGAAATAAAAAAAGAAAGTTGAGAAAACGAGAAACGGGGCTAGTGGAGAGCCCTGCAGCTTTATTTATCGTGGGTTTTAGAGAACAGAGAGGAGGACTGTATGCCTTGAGATATCGCTAACACGCGCCTCGCGACAACTTCATTCTGGAAGGCGCTTTCTTTTAAACATAACGAGGGGATGAATTGAGCGAGGGAGAGAGAGAGAGATGGGTGGAAAAAAAATTTTTTTCTTTTGGTTTCTACTGTTGGATTTTTATATGGCATCCGCTCATGCCAGCCATCACGTCGTTGTATTTTATTTCTCCCTCAGTGTGTGTATTAAAATAAACTGTTTACTAATCCTCTTCCGTGGAATTCTAACGTTAAACTCTCCCGAGACACTCGGTGTTTTCATCCTCAGGGTATCCGTGCAGCTGTCATCGAATGTATTAGAGCATAGTTTAACACTCTCTGGTGTACACCAACTGATCCACGTTTGGGGAATTCCGCTAGTTGTTGGATGAACAAAGACAGATAGGCGCGGTTTTCCCATCGCGCGGTCAGTTGACTGATGAGGGGTTCAAGACACGCCGTATCCTCCTCCCTCTCTTACCAATCGATTAATCCTCTTATCGTTCCACTAAATAGGCTTAACGTTGTACAAGTATTTATAAATTGACTTGGAATTCATCGTGTCCAACATCTACAGATACGCCCACACTCTCAATTTCTAGCCATTGAAATTCGAGACGAGAGGATTGATAAAAAAAAATATATATATTTTTCTATTTATCATGAAAATTTCGAAATTTCAAAATTTCTGTGGATGCCATTTAATCTGGCAATCAATTAGCATCATTTTAACTCGACACGCGACTCTCAGTTCTCAGCTGGATATTTCTTTATTAAACTGGCGAAAAAAGGAGAGTGAGCAGTGGGAGAAGGGGGGGGAATGAAAAAAAACCAAGTGATATAATACACTGAGGAAAAGAAAAACGAAGATCAAGCAGAGTTCGTCGACTCAAATTTCTGAGCACGCTCTTCACTGTGCACTTTCCCTCTCTTTTGAGTGGCCACAACAGGGGGAAGACTAATATGGCGTCGTTTTCGTACAGACGTCCAGACGCTTCTGACAGACCTAATTGATCGAGGGAAGAATAAAAGAGGCATGACGACACGTCATCTCGTCTATATGCCGCGGCTATTCAAAACAATCTACCCTGATAAATCTGGTATCGATGGCCAATTGAAGTAATTGAATCTCACCGCCTTCAATACAATCACAATGGCGCTCTGTTTAATAAACTCGTTAACTACGTACATTTTTCTGATTGGGGGGGCAATTGGATATATTCTTACATTCACGGAATTCCCGATAATAATTATCCTAAAGGAAATTGAAGGCTTGAAATAATAATCCCCATCTTCCCTCTATCCCTCTTTTGCCTCATTCAACTGTGAAGTCTGGTGGTATCCCAGATCGATCTATCATAATCGAGTAACGCGCCGATAAGAATCCTAATTAAATTTCCGGCTCGTGGAGTAGTCACGAGACTACGTGCTATGAACTATTGAGAATCTTTAACTTTACAAGTCTCCTTTTTTCCCACTTTTTCACTTCCTCTTTTCACTCAAGAAAATGAGGTGTAGATGGATAAATAGATAGGTTTATTTTAACCAAGGCTTAGCATGAGCATTGTCTAACCTGAGGACAAGAATAGCAATTTTTATAATTGATTTATTTCATGTATTCGTTTTTCTGGTTTTATGCCATTTCTCATTATTTATTTTCCCTTTACGTCTTCATTTCTTTTTGCGTTTAATTTAGTCACATGAGGATAGTTTGCAACTCTTTGGGAATATATCAGAAGGACGCAAGAGGTTATAATTATATCTTCAGATAAACTCTAGCTCATATAGAATTATCAAGAGATTACCAACCAGTCAAAATAAGAAACTCTTGTCATCTCGATAGTTGTGATCGGGGTGGTTTTCGTGGTCGCATTATAAACGGATAAAGAATTAATGAGTCAGATGACTGGTTTGGGCTATCGTATTCTACTATCGACCGATAAATCAGGCCTACATTGCTGGTATGCAAATACCGATCATATGATCGAGTTCCCTCGCGTCATGGTACAAACACCGTCAAAGGGGATAAGCGAAGAAAACGAAAGAAAATGGCGAAAAAAAAAAGGAGTAAGAAAACTGGACGAAGGCGCCGGAACGGGCGGTAGAAAATGTCCGGTAAGTGTGTGAGCAACTGATAGGACAGTAATGCAACTGCTCTTACACGATAATAGCCAAACGCTTAAGAAACATTTGATTCAAACCTCAGCGATCATTCGAATTGGAATAATGGTGGTGTTGTGACAGTATCACTGGCATCTCATCATCACGACAAATGTACATCGCATAATATGTAATAACGAGAGAGTTGATGCCTCAATTTCTCGTCGTTAGAGTCATAAAGTGGTTTACAAACAGACGCAACAGATGCAGGTGTGATGCACACATTAAAGATACATATGTGCTTGTCAGAGGGAGACGATATAAATGTGTTGAGTGGTAACAGTGAGATGGGAGCATTTGCATTATCATATCTTGTCTAGGCCACAATTCTTGCACAAAGCTGGAAATTACTACATTAAACTGATGCCAGAGAGGGAAGAAGAAGCCCACACGTGAGATGCCCATACCAAACTACTAGATGGTTTCACCCCCTCATTCCCCTTTCCACCCCCTCAATGCCAGACTACTTGCCAGACGGCCTGCCTGTGTCCCAGTGAACATTCCCAGGTCTGCCGTATAATACCAACTTGCCGAAACTACGTAAAGCCCCGGCCCTCTACACGCATGTACATACGGTTTATACCCCGCCTGATGCACCTATGCTGGAAGCAAACCAGCGAGCCGTGAGCCTTGTATATTCCATGGATAACTCTGATGCTCCTCTCCGTCTTCGTTATCCCCATTACCAGCCAGTGGTGGGAGTGCTCGTGAGTCGCTAAATATTTCACCAAGCATATCCACCATACCTGAGATTATTCCACGTCTAGACAGAGACCAGCGGGGTTCAGGTGAATTACAGTAATGCACCATATACAACATCATGATTGTCGTTATCATGTTGGTTGGTGGGGTTTTTATTTCTACTGTTTGGACGATGTGTGAATGCCGGCCTGATAAATTGTCACTGGTATGTGAACATTAACATGCTGTATGATTATGAAGCTGACAGAGATCGACGAGTTTCTATCTGGCTGTTACCACCACCAAGAGCTAATTATACTGCACTTGATGGCTGCATGTATGCATTGTCTTTGAGGGGGAGGGATACTTCACTATACCCTTGCCATGAATTTAATCATCGTGCTATGACTACAACTGGTTACTATAAATTACGGAATGACAATACTGGGGGAAACCTCACGTCTACGTAATATGATAATTCAAGGGAATTTGGAGAATGTAGTTCGTGTTTTTGGACATTACGAAGATCTTAAATTGAGGCTTTTGAAGGTGCTGCTGGAGTTATTAGGCTTCAAATAAATGGTCTTCAAAATTACTTAATCTTACCGAAAGAACAATATTATCCTGATAACAATGATCCGATGCTTGAGTGGATCGCGCAATTTTGTCCAATTTCTCAAAATATTTTGTACACCATCGAATTAATTATTATCGTTGAAGCTCTCTCTTGTTCATCTGTACATAGCCCTCGGCAGCCACGAGCACGCCTACTCACGTGCCCGTGAGTCCTCTTCCTCTCTCTCTCTTTCTCTCTTGACTGACTCCAACAAGTTCAGAGTATATTCAACCCCCCCCTTCTTCTTTCGGCGCTCCATGTATTTCGTCTCACCTAATCGCTTTTGTTTCTCCATCCTCCTCGGTCTGACTGTCGACAAAAAGGTAACGTGGCGTGATTATGGTATCCGGACGTCGTCGACAGACCACGGGGACCACCATGCTAGTCTCGGCACGAGTCCACGACTCAAAACTTCCGGTTTCTCTTTCCCTTCGCTTTCTCCACCATTCCCCTCTACCACCCCACCTCCATCCAGTTCTCGACTTATGCACATCTCTTTTCGCATGACCAAACTCGCCCCCATTGTTGTATCCACCTCTCGGATGCACGAATTGGACAACTTCAACTGCTCCCCCCCCCCCCTCTATTATTAGTCTAAAATATTCCGTCAAAGTGATTCAGTGGCTTTTCATTCTTGTTTCTTTTTTTTTCTTTTACCTTTTGACCCAACAACAATGACATGGCGACCTAATTCACACTGTGCGTGATCATTACCTCCGCTTACTTCCGGAGGGTGAATGTGTACTAGCCGAATACTATGACCCTCCGTTAGTCCCCACTGAGGGCTTTTCGTTGTCATATACGTCGATGAATGATCAATGCCCCCGGTTCACTATCGGTTTACCGCACGCCCCTCTCTCCAGATAATTCAAAAATTGTGTTTTTCATTTTTCACTGAAGAGAGAAAAATCAAAACATTTTTATTGGAAATGCGCCAACGCCGAGTGTATCCGAAAAAAAAAATCGCTTTTTTTTTTATATATATAACGAACAGAGAAGAGAGTGTGTTTAGTCGAAATATTCGATACCCGGTAAAAATATGGAACAGGGGACAGACCCGGGCGTCCTGGACACAGATAGATAAACTGTAGTCATATGTGACAATATTTCACGACTACCCCATTTGCTCCCGTCGAAAAAATCCAGTTCGGCGGCGGGAGGGGGGGGGGGGGG
>JAPYZN010000258.1:0-39081 GCA_030522865.1 Psyttalia lounsburyi
GATAGGGGGAGTGTTGGGGATAACGGGTTGACTATGGCCTAGAGAATGGGGGAATATGGTAACCGGGATAAGTGGAAATGGACGCTAGTTATCTACGAATGTCCCTTGAGGGTACAGGGTTTAGGTTTCCAGGGGAGGGGAGGGTCGAGGAAGGGAGGAAGGCAGGATCGATGGGTGAGACTGCATTAAGAAGTTTCGAGTGAAAGTTTGTGCATTTTCAAGATGTATTTTGTTGCGGAGGGTTAATGGGAATGGGGAGTGAGTGAGTGAGTGAGGGTGGGTCTCAGGGGGTGGGACGGCATTAGACTCGTGAAGTTGATGGTCAATTGAAAGTTTGGAGGTATATTTTTGACTGATGTCGGCGAAGGGCTTGACGTAGCGCAACAAATATCTAATATTTTCATTATTCATGTAAAAGAGGGCATATTTATTTATATTTTTCTGCTGAGAAGCACGTGATAATGCTAGGGATTCCAGGCTCATGGATTCGACGTGATCCGAATCAAAATTGAGCTTTTATTGGATTTATCCGAGTCAAAGTTTCGGTGCATTAGAGTCACCTGCGAAAGATTACAGGCCACTATGACACAACTTCAAGTTCCCCCCAAAAAACGTATTTTGATAATTTCGGCTAGAATTACTCATTAACAAGATTAAGGGGGTCATTATGGGGGGAATTAGGTGCTGCGTTGGGAAGTTTCTGGGGTAAGTTTGCGTATTTCGAAGACATATCTGCTTACGAGGGGTTAATGTGCATAGAGAGGGGATCTGTGAAAGTTTTGGCACTGCGGGCTGCAGGTGTTATTGAGTGTACTGCAGTGATTAATTGAATGCTAATAGGCGCTGAAGGTTAATGACAAGTCATTTGTATTTTAAAAGAAAACGATTTCTAATAATCATTCGGCCTGAAAAAAAATGGGGGGGAAAAAACAATTAAAACAATAATTCTGTTCCATTCTCTCTATAGCATCTACAGCTGAAAGAACTCATGTAATCCCATTTATAATTCCTATCGGAATTTTTCCCTTATTTTCTTCCCGTTCAATCCTACCAATGCCGAATACCTCCAACTCACGATTATACTTCACCAGAGATGATTAATCTCAAATCCTTCTCCCCGCACTCAACGGAATAGATTTTTTTCCCGACGATTCCATCATATGAAAGATGAGTTCATTTGCCGATATACTCGCTCGACAATTATCCCAGATAGCCCGAGGTTTAATGAATCGCCTGATCGCAAAGTAATGAGAAATAAATCCTGATAATCCGTTGGAGTACAATCCTCATGCCCTCACCCATTCTCCCCTTCTCCCCTATCAATACACTATTATCAGGACCGATCCACTCAACTCCTTGAGGAGCTGATCGGTAATATGTTGGAGCAACTCGAACTCTGCAGAGGCAATATTGATTATATACTCCCAGAGGGGTTGAATATTCTCATCGGCATCTAGAGTGTTCTTATATATACCCCCCTGGATAATACGACGCGACTCGGATGTACGCTCTCATTCACTATCAAAGGACAGTTGACACGGCAAGCCCTTCCGGTAGTGTCACGTTACACGCACCATCTTAAGCATCTCCTCGTGGCGACGACACCGCCTGTCTCATCTCCAAGACTCTTCGCCGCACAGCAAAAATGTAAGACCGGGAGAATACACCAGGACTTTTCCCATGCTTCCATAAAAACCCAGAGGACAAGTGGGAGACGTAGGGGTATTCGCTTTGTTTTATTTATTGAAAAGGACAGATGAGAAAAGAGTGGAGAGAAATTTTTCCGTGAGATGCCATTGGTTAATTAATTAAATGAAAAATAATTATTTCACCGGAGTGTTGGAGTCAGTGATGGATTAATTTTGGTTGGTCGAGGATAATGTGGCAATGGAGTGGGGAATCATGTATTTTATTTAATTAAATTGAGGAAGTCACTGTGAATTTTGTGTTCATCGCGAGCTGAGTTGTTTTAGAGAGGAATGTCATGGAAAACGCTTTTTGTCATTCCCTTTTTGAAAATTTTCAGGCTTAGTGCTGGCTGGAGCTGGCTGCTCCTGCCCTGACTGAATGCCATTAATTAACGGTTGGAAAAAAAATTATCATATTCATCTCGACTTGTTAAAATCACGGATCACTTTCACAAGATCGTAGTGGTGACAAGCTGCATAAAAACACGGTGATTTTATTTAATTAAATCCAGCGAGTGATTGAATATGTTTGAGCTCGATTTCTAGGAAAAATGAAGAGGTAATTTTTCACTTGTATCATTGATACACTTGGCTGCGTCTGAAACGTATTCCTCTCATTCAACCCCCATCGGCGTTATCGCACATGAAAGGATTCTCAGTTCTTTGATCAGCTTCCGAGTGAATAAAAAAGCGGACGAATAGAGGAGAGAGATCTTGTCGCATGATTTGTCCGACACCGAAGAGATTCACTCGGGAATGGGAGATTTTCTTTCGTGCGCAGTATTTTGTAGGGACACGTTTGGTGGGCAGGCAATCCAATTCTCCGTGATAAATATTTTGTCACGTTCTTCTTGAGAATCGCAGGATCTTCCGATTATGCATCGGTTCCCAGCCACTTCTGCATTTCATATCTCATGTAGATATTGAAGGCGCTATCCTTCTGTAGCATACATCGAACTTGGAAAATTTATTGGGATAATTTAAGGAGAGATTCCTTTGAATATTATCACTCAACATATTTTCTCTCAGTTACAAAGCCAAATGGTTTCTTATAGAGAATGGTGGGATGACGAGGGAGCGAGAAAAGGCGAAACAGGGAGTGACGGTGTAATCTAAGTGGAGAAAATCCACCTGCCAATTCCCTCGGAATCCCCCCGGATTTCCCCACTTATTTAAAACCCTGTGCTGCATTCTTACTCTCTCATCCATCGTTACTGGATGTCGTAACTGTCTTAACCTTTTCAATCCCCCCGGTAGTATCAGACTCGAGAAGTATTGACTGTGAGTCTGAAGTTCTCTGAAGGCTCTCTGGCTCTCTGTAACATTGAATTCGGAATTTGGCAGTGACGATATGAAAGAGATATGTATTGAGGAATTATTCACCACCAAGTGTCAGGTATGCTTGAAAACCTATTCGTGTGATGTATATCTAGTGATAAATGCATTTGAATTTGAAAGAATGCTTCATCACAAGATGTTTCAGTATGAATTAATATTTTTATTGAATCAGCATAAATTTTATCCAACTGAAAGAGACCATTACGCTGGAAGAATTTTCTCAATCGGTGATAGTCATGTTAGCCATGTCAACCTCCGGAATGGGAACTCCCATCCATCCACCGTGCTTCCTCGAGCCACTGCCGGCATTTACTCATATTGAATTTACCACGAGTTTCTCTCCCTTTCGATCCAGCGATTTTCCTGTGAATCTTTCGTGTAGGCTGGGGAGTTGGAGAAGAGATTTTAGTTCGATTAAATGAAGATAACGGGATTTTGGGGGGCTATTAAAGAAATCTGAGGGTGAGTTTTAATCTTGAATAGGTGGGCTATTTCAGGAAAAATATAGAGATTTTTTTTTGCAGAGGACTGTCGGCTTTTCCAAATAATTTACTGAACATTTAATTATCTACATCAGAAAATCAACTAATGATTCAGATTGTTCTAAGCTTGGTTCTAGTATATGCTCTCCCCTTTGATAAACCCATTTATCTCAAGATCAATCCACAGACTTAACTTCCAGAGAATCCATCCCCTATTCTCATCATTTAATTACTGATCCCTACGTATCCCGATGATAATTAAAAAATGGCGGTTTCCGACTGCTGAGAATTTTAATTATGCACTAATCTCATTAATCACACTGAGCTACATTTCACTATGTGCATTAATCGAATGTACTTGAAAAACATCAGCGGTTAAATGAAGGCATCGATTTAATTTCACAACGGAATGATTCAATCCCCGGGCCTATAACTGGAGCTGCCACACCGAGTTAACCACCATATGTTTCACGCTCTCTATTAGCCCTCCTCCGCTACCCCATTCCCACCTTGTTCCTCTCTTTCGCGACTGACGGCTGAATTTAACCGAGGCATTCACGCTAAACGAGACGAATATAATTCAGAGCCGAGACTCCATGATGTGATAATTTCTCACGGGCTCAGCATGTGATTCAAATATTTTCCCACATTTTGTGGATTATAACGCAGGTCTTTTCTGTTACAAAATGAGAATAAAACTCATAGAGCCCTGGTGATTGAACTGCTGCTATATCTTGGTATTCAATGAAAATATCCGACATTATAGACAATATCAAAATCGTTGCATTCTTGATGAGGTACAACGGGGGTAATCCCCTATTACCACTAGCAATGGAAGCCAAAAGAGGGCGCTTTTACCAGCTATTCATCCACGAAAAGGACGAGCTTACATGGAGTATGATGGAGAATACTTCACATTCCTCGGTGAGAATAGATAGAGGAAGGGTTCTCTGGCGACACTTCCCTTGTCTGCTGTATCTCGATATCTTTTGTAATCTCTTCCATTGACATTTTGCATTAGCATGACTATTCTTCGTTTCATTGTTCCTAGGAGGTACTTAAAAATACTCAAACCCAGGAGAGTGAATATTTCCATTGTTATCACACATGACTTGCATATCGTGGCATGAAAATACCCATAACATCTTCCATTTTGTTGTACATATTATGCTTTCCAAATGCACGCCGTCAATGTTGGAATTTATTGAGAAATGAAAATGAGAAAAGTGAATGGTATAAAAGTCTTGACGTCAAGGGACTCGATTTTCCGTGGCCCAGGAACTTTTGTGGAAGGCTATGAATTTAATAAAAGTGGACTTTAAACTGAATCTTCTCCCTATATCTCCAGTAGAGATTGGAGGGGATTCTGCGATTCAGATATTCGACAACTTTTTCTCTACATTTTTTCATTTTGCCACAATAAGTCAATTTACTTGGACGGAGAAATTTTTCGTTTTAATGTACGAAGCCAAAATCGAAAGACGCAGCTCAAAAACGATTTATTAATAATATCACAGTTTTTTATGGTCTGATAAATAGTCCAAGTTGTATCGTCGAAACAATTCTCCAAAAATCCAAAATAACTCACTCCTCTGACAAGAATTAAATCCACCCTCTCACACCAACCAATGCAATTCAAACAATAACGCAATAATACCCCAGAATAATTATAACAATAATGACCATAATAATCCTTTAAGAGGTTTACATCCCAAGAAAATTAAAAGTTTGTTTTTCCCTCTACAATGAAGCTACTATCACTGTCTCTCCACTGTATTTCCGGCTGGTATAGCATTCCAACCAATTAACTTTGCTATTTAGCGAGATTAAACTCATTAGAAAATAAGTAATCTCATCCGGTCATTATGCCTTTTATGTTTATCATTACTATTATTTCACGTATTATTTTTATTATTATTATTTGACCTTTGTCCCGCTAGCAATAATCGTTTTCCGCATGCGAACGCACGGATCACATTATTCTCCCTTTTTATTTCGTCATTCTCGTTTATATGCGTAATTTTTTTAAGCACAATTTCCGAGAGGACGCCGCAGGAGGGAGTGGAGGGAAGAGAGTGAAAGGGGTAGTGGGAGAATTTGGTCGGAATGGAGGGAATTGCACTGAAAAAGTAATTGGACAATTTATCCTCGAGCGGTATCCGGGACGAATTCAACGGGGTTTCGTAACGCTGATGAATGTGTGTATGTATTTCAAGGGGTGAATTGAGGGTGGGAGTGGGTTGAGGGGGTACCAATAAATACCGTTTCTGAACTTGAATGGCAATAAATCGAGCCACTCGTACGCCTAGTCAGGAGAAACGGGATGGACGTAGGAAACGACGTTGATTATACGCCAGGGGAATGCCTATACGGCATGGTATATACGATATTTGTTTTTTTCCAATTGGTCATGAATTTTTATGCATTTGTTCTTCAGTGGGGGGTTGAGGCTTGATTGAAGGCTATTGGTTTGAGGGTGCTGGAGATTATGGATGGATTCAATGACTGGATTTATTTTCATCATTATAATTTTTTTTTTTAAGGAGGGGAATGATATTGATAGGAATGCGTGACTTTTGTAGATTTTTTTTCAAGCGGTAGAATGATGAATGGCTGGATTTTTGCGTGAGTTTTGATCGATTGGAGAGGGCTAGAAAGTGATGCCTGGGGTTCTTTCCTCTTGTGACTCAAGTGGTTTTTTTTTATTTTGCTCTTGAGAAATTTGAAGCTGTAAATTGCTTGATCGAAGTAAAGTCATGCGTGCGACTTACAGGGAGGCAGGGAGGCAGTGAGGCCGTGAGCGGGCTTCGACTCTACGGGATCTGGAATAAATTCCTTCCCACCGTCCAAAAAACCATAATGACCCCTTAATCGAATGAACATCGTCGGCAGGCATGCGTCACCCGCGTTAACGACACAAGAGTGATCATCCGGAAGTGACTACGTGGGTAGTTTGCAATCCGGTTCCACCCGGTATTCCATTCTCACACCTCTAACCTCCAAAGCCCAGTCCACATCTATCCACCAACTGCCGACCAAAATCTGGCCACGTGCCAATGCCTCTCGATCACTCGCATAGTGCGCACGTGTGCAACAGAAAATCCCCGGCAGTTCCGTTTGTTCCTGTTCTACCATAATCCCGCACACTACCCTCCACCCCTACCTCTCGCCCCTTTCAGCCGTGGACCTCCGCCGTATCGCGGAATAATTTGACACCGAAAATTAGTGATCGGTTTGTCGCACGACCCGGCCTCCCCCTGCTCTATCAGGCCCATTACCTCATTCCATTTCAAGTGGGATAAACTGCTGGTGGGGGTATAAATCACTCATTGAAATGGAATTGTATTTGGCCGGCATATTCCATAGTCCCACAATGAATGATACCGAGTTCAACGATTATTGAAATACCAGTGTCACATTGCACAATCCCTTCGGTATGTTAAAGCATCATCGCATGGGGCTATACTATAAGCGTATAGGTGTTTGCGCTGGCGATTATTGACTGAACTTTAACAATGCTGTAGGTAATTTTAATTGAATCATTCGGTGATTTAGTATTTTCAAAGAATTTCGAGTTAAACGAGAGCGGAATAATTCAAATTACGCAGATGATGCGTTTTACATTACGCGGAGAGAAATATTCACTTGTAATACGACACGAGCTTCAGTACTATTGGATATTTCGCGATAGATTCATACCCAATAATTGAGGGAGTGATTTTTTTTTTTCAATATATGACCGGAATTTGTTCGTCAGTTTTCCGCATGCATTTAGCAACATAAAAATTGATTACAGAGTCTCCCGCTTATACAATCATGCGCTTTAAATTTGTTCATAAATTCCTCTGAAATCATTGACCTGTAAATTCAAATATAATTCCATACACTTCCGCTGCAGTCTCTCTTTCAGTTTCAATGATTTCCATATCTATCCGCATCAAAGCGAGTCACAGACGGAAAAATTTCATTGCAAAAACCTGGCATTTTTCCTGAGAAAATTTTATTAAAATCCTATTGGTATTCTAGTTTAAAAATGTATATCTATTCAGTACAAATTGACCAAAACAATTCCCCAGACTGATATTGTTGTACAGAAATTCTTACCCGTTATTTTTTTTGCGTGATTTTCCGGTGAAATTTTTTCATGCACACATTCTCATCTCCACAATCTCCACCATCTCCAGCTTCATAACTCAAACACATAAACCCAGACGCCGCACTCTTAATGATTTAAAAAATATATACAATCCCATTTGAATGCAATCCCCAAAGGAAAATAACTAAACATATCAACGATCTCGCAACCCAACAGCGTTTGTTGGTTTTGCATCGCGGCATTACCACAGCACGAGAGTACACTCAAAACACAGCTAGACGCCTTTGACCATATTACCTTCCGCGGTGTGTGATATACGAAGTGCATCCAAATGTCGCTCCCATGAATATAAACCCCTCCCGCTCTCCTCCGGCCCCCGCTTGTTTGTGGACCTATTTTCATCACAACAAGATACTCAGTTTCAGTAGCACCGGGTGAAGGCAAATACACGGGGTTTATATTTTTTTTAGTACCTGGAGATGCTTTTACTCGTGCGTACAAGAAACATTTCGCGAAAATCACAATTGAGAATTGTCGGGCCATATACAAATGCCGAGTGTCTATTAGTTTTGTTTCCCGTTTTTTTGTTTTCTTCTCACTCTTTCTGTTGCTCTTTTCCGTTCTGTTTGACGATGAGTGGAGTCTCTGGGGTGGAAAATGCCCAGCTATGATGAAGGAAAAAAAAATCATAATAATAATGAAAGAATTTGCCTGTTCTTCTTGCATCTGCGTAATGACGGTAATGACGCTGTTATGTTCATCTATAGGGATGTTACATTATTGCAAAAAAATGTGCATACCAAAATTGTTGGGTTATTTGCATAAGTTTAATGCATCCGGAGGAGGCTCTTCGCTTTAAAATACTGCGGTTCAAGGTTTTTATTGTACGCTGCAGCGAACTAAAATTATTCTGTATTTTTTCGGGCGTAAATTGGAGGGATAAAAGAAGATGGAATAATAGATTTTGCGTAATACAAACTTTATAATATTGGAGAGTTAAAGTCAAAGAGGTTTGTCTTTGAATCGAGGGAGTTATTATAAATTTTAAAATGGGAGGAAAATTAGTTTGGGTTTGCGAGGGGTCATTAACCTGATGAGGAAGTATAATAATATAATTCCACCTCAGGATGAAACATGGTGGCGGAAAAAGCAAGTCCTGCTTCTCGAAAATATGTAAAATTCAGGAGAATGGCTAAGTGGCTCGTTAGTTCAACCACTGGGAGATGCCATTTAACCCCAGTCGACATTTCTATCCTGTGAAAACAACATGAACAATTAAACTATGCAGTCTCCTCCTTTGGAAATGGATAGTTCTGAAAATTAAATTCCATGGGTGAAAACAGAAAAAGGTGATGACAACATTTACCAATATTTTTGGTGCATTTAAAATCATTTCGTTTCTCCTTAGAGTTTGATCTAAGAAATATCTGGGTTTTAAACTCTGGAATTATTCTAAATATTCTAATCAATTTGGAAACCGTCTGTCTTTAAATAGATTTGGAAAAACAATCTGAATTCCAATTTTTGAGGTACGATTCATTCCCTTTTCAACGTCACATCTCTAAACACTCCCATCCTCTTCATGCGCACGCAACGCTGCGTCCAGAAATACCCCGAATTTTCTAATTAAATAATTGGTCATGCACGTCCCCGCAGAACCCCTAAAACCCCCCTGTACACATCGCTGAATTCACTAATTGAATTTTCATCGCACAAACCCATTCCCCTCTTCTCTTTATTCATTCATTTCTTTTAATATTTGCTTGAGAGTGCAGTCAGTCGTCCGCAAATAGACCGGGAATCGTCGAGCGGTGCCCTCTGTCGATAGCGTCCCCTCACCAATTCCCGCGCATCCCTCTCTCTGTGTGGCCAAACCGCTCAAATAGTTCCAAACCTACACAAGTGTAAACATCATGATATAGTCCACCGAATGGCGCACGCAAACATCCACATACGGAGAATCCACCCAGCCATACATAAATTGGGGCAAGGGAACAAGCGGCAAACTCTGCATCCAACAAACGGTATGACAAACTTTGAACGTTGATGGACGAGTATATATTTGACAGAAGAGTAAGAGAAGCCAAAATAGTAACTGAAATCATTGTTTGATGATGGCGGGGGGGGGGGGGGGAGACAGAGAGAGACAGAAAGCTATATAGAGATAGAGAGATGACAAATAGCATTCCAAAAGTCAGAGGCCATTTTTCTGAGGGGCTACGGCAAAATAAAACTTTGTACATTCTTTTTCCTAGAGTTGGCAGTAATCAATACTGAAGATACGTAGAAATCTACAGACATATTTGAGCGCAAATTAAGCTTAAATTCAAATATTTTTGAATATAAAGAAAAAATCAATAATTCTCTGATAATTTTATATTTCCTCAGTCTGCTATCCTACATTTATGACAATTTATTCTTCGAGATAACGAATGGAAAAGCTGGCGAGAGAGGGCAGAGGGTTATGATCTACAGCCTGACATTCCGCGTTATTCACCGAAATTATGAGTTTTATCTGTTTATTTATAAAGTAATGTCTGGTGGTGACTATTTTGTCCCTGGAGGCTGAATGCTGGGGAACGGTTGGGAGGCGATTGTCTAACGATGATAACACTGGTTACGGTGCCAAGCGCCCAGCATACAAAATCGAGGTGATACCGAGAGGAAGATATCACAGGAGATTACACCGAGATTAATCGCTTAATTGTTATTCCCCGGGTACATTGTATGGGGCTGGGAGTCCAGCGAGTTTTCGAGTGAAAGGATTAGATTGAGTTTGGAAGGAGGGGGAGGAATCAATAAAAAATTGTTGTCCACCGCGAGATTATCGGGTCCAAGGTAATTAGGGAATAATCTCCAGTATCGCCGAAACTGCTGAAATGAACAAATAAATTATTAGAGGGAGGATTGCCTCGAGAAAAAGGCCGTTTGTTGTTCGATAAAAAAAAAAATAATTTTTAAATGCCGTTGATTAATTAATTAATGGAACTGAGCTATAATTTCCAATGGGAAATCAATCAGCAGCATGAACTCGCAATGCAATTAATTTACAACTGTAAAATTATCCACGATCAGATTATGATTCCAACTTTCGCTACTATCATCCACCCGCTTCTGACAGTGTCACTCGATTAATTTTCCCACGAATTGCCGTGATATCGACAAGCCGAGCAATTAATCCACGTCATCCGCTCGACGTCTAACGAGCAAAGCGTGATTCAAGAGACAAATCGAATGCTGACTTCATTTTCCCTTCACCTGCTGCCCTACCTCCCCTAACTCCCCGCGGGGCTTTCGTCAGTTTATCCTCTTGCACAAATGAGCTTTTTCAGATTTTTTTAAAGGGCTATTTCGCCGACATTATTGATGATGATTGACGATGTCGGTGGAAAAAAAGAGTGATCGGGCTGACCCGCGACTTACCTCCATCACTAGCACTTTGTTAATTCTAGGAAAAAGGTAAATGGGTATTTCTTGTTGAAAAAATAACACTTGATGTCCTGAGACAAAAAATTATCTGTTCTTGTCATGGTATGAGGCACCGGTACAGTGCGGGCTTGGCACAAAAAATTAAAAGGTTCAATCAATCATTGATAATGAATAACTTGAACAATTGATATCGAACATTGTATCGCATAATTGTACAGTAAAATTTTGAATTCAAATTTAAATCTTCGATTCATTCGCAACCAACAATTTTCAGAGAGTTCTATATCAATGAATTAAGCGTAAACTTAATGAATAACCAAATTCAAAAAAGTTTAATTAGGTCCCGTAATTGATTGCAATTTATTCACACATGAATTTTACCGGTAAATAAATTTTCGGAAATGATACGCAAAATGGAGGTATGCACACTAATTTTCGGACATAGAGTTATGAAAATTCATGCAAAATTTAATTACAACTCATAATTGATGAATATACTCATTGTATGTATTTGAATCCGAGGATTGAATTCGTTACATACGATCAACTAATTTTACCTTACGTTTAAACCAAAATCAGGATATTAAATTCGTCAATAGCAACATTCAAAGCTGCCTCCCCTTGCCTCCCCCTGTTCCCATTCCCGATGAGCATCCGCTCTCTCTCTCTCTCTTGAATTGAACCGTGAGTTTAATATTGCCATGAGACAGTTGTAAACATTTCGATATTCATCCAATTTTCACTGGGATTGAAAATTGTAAATTTGAGTAAAAATTATTTAATGTTTAATTACTTAACACAGAAAAATGATTTATTTGAATCAAATAAATATATTTATTCAAGTACTTCAAAATAAAAGCATTTTCCAATTTGAAAGAAAAAGAAAATATTTGAAATTTAGTTGCAATTCAATACACCTTTTTTCATTATTAATGCACTTTTATTTTAAATCAGTAGACCCTCGCCGCTACCAATTTGGACATTAAAAAAAATCCTCCCTCTCACGACTATTTTTTTTTCCATTTTCTGATTGCTCCATCTCCGCGATCTGGGCGACTTCTCCTCTCAATAAGGAGATTCTAATTATCCCCCTTAATTGCAATTTTAATTTCACTCTCGAGTGAAAAACAAAAATCTCTCGTCAAATAAGTAACATACCTCCACCCTCCCGGATACACAGAAGAAAACCACCGGTGGTTGCAAGGCTTTTGATGTAAAACGAGGTTCGAGTAAAACTAATTAACTCAGTTTCCTATCCTACCCCTCACCAACAGTACCTCAGCCAGTGAAGAATTAAAAAAAAAATTACACTTTGGCTACACCAAGTTCTGGGTAAGAGTGCTTCCCGAAGTTCTTTACTTATTGAGTTTCTTCTAGCATAAAGAATCTCACCCTCAGTTGGTGGGGTGGGACGGGGTTACGATGGGGCGGAATGAGGAGGAAAAGGGGTGGGAAGTGGGACGGAAAGGGTGAGACGTGAAATGAATTCCTCGTTCGAGGAACGTGATTCCAGAGTGAAAGCTAATTAGTTGCAGAATTATACTAAGAACTGGATGATCTTGTCGACCTGTAATTGCAATAGCCCCTTTGGAGCTCGAAAGGGTTCACTTCGGACTGATCTATGTGGAAAATGAAGAAAATTATTCGAGGATATTAATCTTGAGTCTGAAGGTGGTGGAGTAGGATGGGAATTTTCATCATTACTTATGCCCCATTCAACTTGTAGAGAATTTTTCTATATAATTCAGAGATATGAATGTCATCAATTCATTAATTCGGAATAAATCTTCCATTAAATTCAAGGAAACAATTTAATCCGTTACCCAAACAAATGAAAAAAAAATTTTAATTTCCCCGTACGTCTTGTCCCACCTGAATTTTTTCACCCTTTACTTCCGCTATTTCTATCATAAAACGTGATTTTTTACCAAAGTCTTGCATATCACACTCAGATATGGAATATTGAATGAGAAGGAATCGTTGCTTTTCACACAGAGAGAACCCTTTGAAGGTTCTTCATCTCAATTTCTTTGCCCCACCCCCCATCCTCACCATCGCCCGCTACCTCGCTCGGTTCACATAGAAAAATGTAATGAAGAAAATCCTTTGCTATGCATGAACTACAATATTAATTTTAATAGAACAAATTTCATTCTCATGCTCAAACGGAAATGAAAAGAAAAAAAATCGAGTAATAATGCATAGAAATGAATAGGTCCTCCTCCACACTCATCGCCTTTCTCTTTTTCAAGACCGGATTGAGTAGTTGACAGCGATTTTTTCCATGAGTAAAAATTAAATTGAACAAAGAGCCGAGAGAATGCGAAAAATGAGTAATAAACGAACGTCTCAAAAGGTCTTCTTTCATTGAACCAGAATCCAATGTACAGAGCATTTAAAGCGGTTTACCAACTTCAAGTTGTGTCAGTGTATTTTTAACTTTCATTAACTTTGACATTTGAATGAAATTCCCTAAAACAGTATCGAGTATTTTAGTTTAAAATTCGAATTTCCATTTTAAATCAATTTCTTCTTCCCGACGGGTTGACGTTTCATCAAATTGATGGAACGACGTTTCAGACGATATTGCGAGTTGAAAAAAAGATAACAGTTGGGAGAGTTATTTTTATCCCTTGCAAAAATGTGAGGGGAGCCATTTCCCTATGGATTTTACAACATATTGTGCGTGGCGACGGATTCCTAGTGGCTTTGATGGAATTTCTTAGAGAGTGGGGCCTCGGACTTAATATTTTGGGCGGCGGTGAGGGGTGCGATGACGTGCGACAGCATTCAAATACCCTCGGGATACAAAGCACATTTGAAATGCCCTACAAATGGATTTATAAAAAATTGCGGGGGAAGAGGACCAGGGGGAAGGGATTAATGCCGCCTACATGAGGCACTTTACCATTAAATCACAGCGTAAATGTGTAATCGTGTTATTAGGATTTGATAGACTGTAACAGAGTGGCTTTCCCTGTTTTGATTTGGCAAATTTAGGGGCGAACTTGGTTAGACAATGCGGAATTAAAAAGATAAAGAAGTAGTAAAAAAATGATTTACCTAATTATTTGCTAATTCGGTCGAAAAAGAAAAGCAAAAATGGAAATCGGGGGAGATAATGCTTAACTCGTTTTCCCCGCTTCGCTCCTGAATTTTTCACCAAATTTTTTTGTGCGCGTCAAGCGAGACTGGTGCTCAGTATGCAGCAAGAGTTTGCCCCTGGAGTTCGTGCCCAAGCGCAAGATGCTATTGTGAGACGATATCACTGTAGGTGATGACTACCTGAAATGACAGAGTAGACGTCAGTCCTACCAATACCTTCAGCTATACTCAGTGAAGATGAAAGAGAAGGGAGGGGTGGGGGGGCGGGGGGTGACACAGAGGAGAAATCCCAGTTAATTGAACGGCATGAAGCTATCAGGATGGCTGGGGAAAGCGTGATCGGTTTGGATTACAGGGCCACGACTATGAGGGTAGGAGGAGCAGGGAGTGTTCACTGTAACTGGTGTTACGTAGGTGTAGGCAACGTGACTATCCCAAGGGGCTTCTCGATTATTGCTGTACTGAATTAGAGTTTGGTTTGATACCTAAGACTGGAGACGATTGTCCGAGAACCAATCCCCTTGTTTCACACTACTCATGCAGCTCACTAATGACCTCTTTGAAGTGACTTGGAGGATGCAGATGATGTTATGATCTTGAGAGAGGAGATTGTGGTAATGCGATTTGGTGGCGAGGAGGAGGATGTGCTTGGGAGTAGTGACCCCAGATCACAGGGATATCTAGAATTTTCAACCTCACTATCCTGAGCGCTACAATTTTCTTGGCAAGTAAAGTTAAATTAACTAAACAAATTTACCCCACAAAAAAGCATTCAGTCCCAACTCAATATTATTTAACGAAACAGATACTGCATTCCTATTTCCCTCGCACAAATCACAAATGCATATTATTACTGAAAATAGCACAACTCGAATCCATTGCTATCCATTATTCATGAAATACTACCAAATGATCATTTCCAAACAATGCCCAGGAACAAATCTCGTATTTCATGAGACCCACCGCAGATTCTCCTGTATTGAGTTTATCGACCGAAGCATGAAGGACAACAGAGAACGAGCGAACCATTTTACATTACAAAATGGAAATGAAAACATTGTAGGAAAATAGTCCTTGGAAAATACAGGAATGAATTACAAATTTCCCAGAATTTGCAATATTTCACTGCAAACAGAATATCATGAACAAATCGTCGATAACTATAAATTCTTGTATAATTGTTCATGCCTGAATGACATTTTTGGGAGGAGCAATTGTTGATAAACGTGAGTTTTTCTTTTTCATGGCCACGGAAAATTTTGGAATTGTTCTCACGAACATTGAAACATGCTAAATTAACTGTTAAGTTAAACCGGTTTTTAATTCTCACTATTTCTCCTGTAACTCCTCATTTATTTATTTCCCGAGAATTTTCATCACCTCGGTTCGTCAAGCAGCTACTTTGTCAGCTCGTACCTCATTCCCTCTTCCTTTTTCACCTCACATTTCCCTTTTCCTCATTTCTTCAGTCTTCTTCGTGTACCTCCTTTTTTATTTTCCTCACATAACCAACGTGGGAGGAGGAGAAGGTTGCTTGTCGCTTGTGCCTTCTTGACTTGCCATAAATCAGGAAGACACGCCGGCACTTTCTCGCCACGAAATTGCCAACCCCCTTCTGCGTATCTCTTTTGCGAGTCACTCAGAGGGACCTCTAAGGTTGACTGCATGAGAAAATGCTCTCTCTTTTTAGTTATAGTGGGCTGAGAAGGAGCGGGAGAGGGATATAAAAGTTTACGCGTTCCTCTTGTCCGATCTGACATTTCCAAACGTCTATTGTATGAAAAATTGAGGTCTAGCTGTTCTTTTTTTATGCGCGAAAATTTTGTGGGGAATGTTTTTGTCGAGGATTCGATAGGATATAAAAGCTATTGCTTGTCGCTTTTCGGTGGCATGTGTACGGAGAAATATTACATTAAAAATTAGAAAATAATCCAGAATGTATGAAGTTTTTCTCTAAATTCGCTGGATTTCCGACTTATTGGCGAAATAATCGTCCTAAGAATCTCCATTCTCCATAGAACCGCCCCTTCCCTTAGTGTTCACAGCAACGAATGAAAACGGGGGTGGAAAAATTGTATAAAAGTTTACGCATTCCTCATGTCCGGTCTGACATTTACCAACGCCCATACTATCTATGAAAAATTGCTATGGTATTGACTCATGTTTCTTTATTCGTCCTCTGGGATTTTTTCTTCCATTTTTACAGTGAATTTTTTTATTTCCCTCTTGTTTTGAGACTTCCGGGTCTTTCCTCTGGTTCATCGCGTGCGAAACTCTTTATAATCTTTTTCTTAGAATAGGTAAATGGAAGGACTGTTGATAAAAACTTTGCAGTCTTAGATGGGTGAATATGCGGGATACCGGCTGGAGTTGGATTTTTTCAGTGTTTCTAAACTTTCGTATATTTTATTCGCGGTGATATTAAGAGTTTTTGTAGGCAGAATGTTGTGCCATCTGGCGATGTTCACCCGGAAAAGCTGATTTCGCAAAGAAAGTAGAATTGAGGAGGAAATCGTTATCGTCGGTAGTCTGAGGCTATTATTTAGGATTATTATTTTGTATTCTTTAAATCAATTTTAATCGTATATATTTGAATTGGTTGCATTTTCCGATTCTCATCGCATGAAATTTCGCGAAAAAAAAATTGCTTTCCCGTTATAAAATAGAGGTTACTCCGCGCTATGAACCACCTGGAGTGACTTTTTTTTTTCATGATCTACCAATTTTCGTAACCATGAAATAAAAAAAAAATGCATCGGGGTTTGTAACTCACCCAGCGTAGTTGGATCGAGTGTCGGTGCAAGCCAAAAAAAAGTCCTTTGGCTTGCGGCTAGCCCAGCAAACCACAGCGCGACTGACCCCACCGATCACCCCCGATGGTTCTCCATCGAAAACTCTTGACCTCTCGATCTGTGTTCCCCCTCATTTTTCCCCCCTTCTCCTCCTTTTTTCCTCCAGTTTCTGGTTTGAAGAGCGCGAGAGAGAAAGCACGTGAACGAAGTTGGTGGAAACGTCGAGCGGACAGCGATCGAGTGGCGTTGAGGCTGGAACGAGGAAAGTGGAATTAGTGCCTCTAGGATGAGGCCGAAAGGAAAGAGAGGGAAGAACTATCCAGTTTCGTGCCAAGTGGAAATGGTGTCACTGTGGTCAGACGTGCGAGGAAAAAATATGTCAAGTGCTGGCTTATTCAGACCGAACAGTCCTCTCATTTTTTTAAATTCCTCTCGCAAAGTCCCATCCAACCGTAAATGTTATTCGCTTTTTTTTTACCCATTATTTGACTTTTATTTCAATTAATGGAGCCTTCAATTTTTTTTTTCACTTGGAGCTCGAATTACTTTTTTTTTCATTGGGAATTTTTTACTTCATGACACCAAAAGTTAGTTGGTTGATCATTCAACACTTTTTTATTTAATTATTGAATTATCTCGACAATCGATAAAACTCATTATCGCGACAATTCAATTGTTAGTAATGTAACTTTCGTGAAATTATTGTCAATTGACATTTGATATATTGTCCAAAAGCCTGGGGAAAATTTGCTTCTCCAAAAAATTAACAAAGAAATTCCCTTCGCGAAACTGGCGAAATCTCCTCGAAACATTTTTAGAAATAAAAGATTACCTCTAAAAAAAAAATGGAATTGTCCAAACGGAAAATGCAAAAAGTGTAGAATCACGCGTCAATCGGCACACGCGCACGAATGGCGAAAATGAGAAGAAGAGGAGAAATACTCGGACCAAATAAAGAATTTCCGCCTTCGGCTAATGGACATTTACCAAGAGCCTTCGCCCCATCAGAAAAAACTGCTCGGAGGGACGTGGTTTTATTCAACTGTTACGTTTGCCTCTATGTGCAGGTTTCTCGTGATACCTTCCACTCCCACTGTCCACCCACTCCACCGCAAGTACCAATACACGGTCGTTCCAATAAAAAGGGACAAGCGCTGGGTGAATGGTATCGGTATACGTACGTGGAACGAATGCAATGTGTGGCATTCGAAACGTTCTCCCTTTTTCTCCCATCCTCACCCCCATTCGCAACTTCTCTTCTTGCCACACAACTATAACGTAACCCAGCCCCGGTTACGCGTTTTTTTTTCCAGCGAAAAATACGAGACTGAAACGTACACACACATGCCACTCAACATTTTTACCCTCGCAACCGCTGGTGAGGGATTTTTATTTTATTTTCATTTCAGTTTGTCGAGGGTTTATGCTTGAATGCATCAAAAGAGCGGAATTTTTTGGATGGGAGCTTGTCGGGAAGGAAATTATGATAATTGTTCGAATACGGATGAACTGATTTATTGGTAAATGCAGTGGAGAGGGTCGTCGATTGATTTTATGGGGACTCGAAGTATTTTTAAAATATTTTTTGCCGAGTAAATCGAATTGTGACGTGGAAAGTCAGCGGGAATTTGATTTGTTCATACGTGTTTAATTCGAGGTGGAAATAAACCGACAAACTTCGAACGTTTGCAGCAGTTCAGCTAGGGTTATCGCCACTGCAGTCCTGCAGGCATAATTTAGCAGTCGCCTCCTGGCCCACCGCCTCCCAACAGCGGTAAAGTCTCAAGGGTTACGCGCCAGCACTGAGACTGCAACTCGAGCGACCATTCTCCTTAATCCATAATACCTGAGTAACCTACTTGAACGCAAGCCTAGAATACGTGTGAAAATTTCTGTCCTCGGGTGAAAAGAGAAATACTTCAACTGCCAGGAGGTCCCCGGGACTCTCTCCATCTCCTGGAAATAACTCAGAGCTGAAATATTCCTTCTACTCAATATATGATTACAGAAATATTTCCAATATGAGAGGAGAGAAAGACAAGAATTTTTGCATAAAAAATTCTCAACAGTTTCCATTAGTAAGCTCAACCAATTTAAAAAATGGAAAAATTGAGAGACCCAAGGAAAAAGATTCTCGTGAAGGAGAGTATAAGTTATTGGAATTAAATCCATAATTTTGAAATTTCTAATATTCTCCGGATGCACGGGGGCAAATCGATTTGGCAAGGACAATCGTAACCAATAATCCCCCCCTCGGGCTTCTCCCCCTCCATTTTCCACTTACAGAAATCCATAAATTCGTAAACCACCCGTCGTTCGTTGTCCAAGCACATTTAAGGATTTTCCGCTGAGATTTATACTACAATTTTTAGTTATAACTGCAGCCCTCCCCCCATCTCTCCTGTGGATAAGCACCGACAGATATAAATCACTTTTAGTGAAGTAGGTGGGCCGAGGGCTAGTGCAAAACGAGTGGTTGGGATAGCCGGCTTATAACCTTAACCCATCGCTAGGAGCTTTGAAACAGTGGAGATTACTCTTCCATTTCGTTGGGCGTTAGCCCGAAAAAAAATCCTCATAGTTTCAAATTTCTCGAGTTTTTCACGAACACTGTGTGCATTTTTCATTGGGCTTGAAATACCAGTATAAATAACTCGCGTAATTTGTGTAAATAACTCGTGCAACTTGAAAAATTCCAAGTGTAACTCTGAATTTCTCACTTCATTCTGACCACATCACCTCATTTTTAATGAACTTTTTAATGAGTAAAATGAATAAACTTGGATATATAACGAGAGAGTCAGACGAGAGTCAGAGGAGTTGTCTTACCAAATACAGCAATATCATTCGTTTGTCTTTGATGTTGGTAGGATGTGGTGTGGTCCCCAAGTACATTTTCTCCACCCGACTAACATCGAAGAGAGCGAATACGAACTAAGCCGGATGGAAAATTACCACCGGAACTCGTAGCACAGTTGGGAAAATATATGAAAGAGCATTCTCCAGCTTTTCATACCACTATATCCAGCACTCGGGGATGCTACAACGTATATAGAGTATATGAAGTCATATCTCGTTTTCCAAGTGCGAGGGCGACGATGTATGCCCCATCACGCACGAGAAATATCTCTTGGGGGAAAGATGGTCCCTGGTATACTACAGTGTCGTTGTCTCGTTGGCTCTTATTCACGTAACATTTCAACAGTGTGTATAGGTATAACAATACGTGGCACTTGTTAACGTCAGCGTGTAACTACAAATTTGTGCATTGCGGGCTATGTGGTGGGAAAGTCATCAAAAATTTGTAAGTGTTGTTGGAAAATTTCGGATGACTCTAACTTCCCGAGCGGGAATGAATATTTTCTAGCTGTCAGTTGATGACAGAAATTGCCGGTGCAACTATTCTTGTTCGAACCAAGGAGAAATGTCAGTCAAAGTGATTTGGCGAGACAGGTGGACAGCATAAGACAGCCTGTTACAGATGTTCTTTGCCGTGAAATTAATTGAGATGGATGAACTATTCTGTATCGTCCATATCCGGTCGCCCCTATAATCCTAATAATACATGATAAACATTTGTGTTTGGGTATAATTGTGAGTTTACCCATTAATGTAATGAAACGATATGAGCTTAACCATTAATGTAATGAACGCCATCACGAATTGACCAGCAATCGCTGATTTCGGATAATTGCTACTCCTGAATAAGTGATTAGTGTTTCGTTCTGGTTGACTATTGATAATCGCCTCGGGCCAGCATACATTATGAAGATTCTTATTGGTGCATGAGGGATTATCAACATCAAGGATCAAGCACTGTGATATTGCCATTTCAGTGAACAGCTTCGGTTTACGCCGTCATTGAAAATTAATGTGATTTATCATCGGACCGTAACGTGTCAGTGCAATTTGGTAGCTTGCTGTAGGTGAGAAGGATACCTTTAAAAATCTTTCAGTGTTGTTGAGAGATCTACTTTGAGATTAATGTGAGGATCAATCTGGCACTCAATATCCAAATCCTATAAACAAAACACAGTGCAAGTGCGAAATGCTGTACGACCTTAGCTTCTGAATGATTTTAACTCTCAGGTTGACATGCCAATGTCTCCAACATAATGTGGCCTTTATCTGTCTAGACTGATAAACAAGTCAAGACGTATGAATAATGAATTGTACATATTTTGTGAGAAGTCATATTCAATTCACAATATGAAAGTCAAACGATTCATTTCATAACTTGGTATTACTGAAACGTTTATGTATTTTCATAAATCATCTGATGTCGGTCTGATCAAGAGTTCAAATAGAATAGGCCAGCTGTCTCCGCCCGACAGAATGGTTTGACCCACTATACCAGACAGCCGATTATCGGCGTATTAAAATCTCATTTGAAATGCAAATACCAGATTTGGAATATGTCTCTGTAATTCCAAAAATAGACAGCCAACGTCGGTTGGTAATTATAAATTAATTCGGCGTACGAAGGAATTAATAAAAACAATTTACAAGCGTATTCTAGCTTTCGTGATGTGCCCTAAATAATTTAACGTCTTAGAATACGCAGAGGAAAATCGACAATGGTATAGAGAGTTTATAATTTTTGTTGCAGATTGGTGCCCTGAAGAACTTCTACCTATTCTCTCATAACCACGTCCACAAGCGCTCTCTGGACACAAGCAGCCACCATCACAAACTTCTCCACGATGAGACTCAGGTAAGTCGATTTGGTACTCACGTAAAACCCAGTTGGAGTGCATCCTTGCCCAAGCTGTCATGCACCTCAAGCCAATAGTATTAACTCAAAGTTTACATGGTCCGACTCTAATTAGATTGCACACGGTGGTCCACGGTTGGGTCCTAACCTGCGATTCACTTGTCGAATCGATCCTACGAGGTCGGGATTAGCAGTGACTCCTCCATTCTCCACCCACTTAGCCGCTCTGGTCGTCCTTCCTCCTCCCCTCTGGCAACTGTGTGCACGGAATGTAATTTGAAATCACCTCTCGTCGACGCGATTACAGATCGCTTCGGAGCAACCGATCGATCAACAAGCCTAGGTTATATCGGGGCGTCGTTTGCTGCTCCCGTGAGGGCCATGAACATGAGCCGACTTGTTTGTTGTTTGTAGAAGGTGTTTGTACCCCCTTCCACCACGAGGATAAAGAGAGCAGAGGAAACTAGGATAGATAAGGGAGTTGGGCATTGGGCATCGGGCATCAGATTCGTACTCGAATAGCTGATCGGTCAAACTTGTCCCTGGGACGGCGAATCGATCTTCGGTCCTCGTTTATTTTCGTTCATCCAACCTACCAATCCACTCGTCCACCGAGGAACTCCATCAACCATTCCAACTGTCCACCCATTCCCCTTAACATCCTTCCATTACCTGACTTTGTCCCAACACCAGTGACCAACAAGCTAACTTGTTTGTCCTGCGATACAGTTAGACTGGGTGGGACACCAGCATTCGGCCAGTCATTCGTATCCGATTATAAATCGATCAGACAAGCTATTACTCAATTTTCGGGGAGAGACAGGTAGAAACGCCGTGTGGTGTATCAATAGTTGAACTGAACCGGTGGAAATTGATTGTAACCAGGGGAGACGGGATATGTATCTTGGGAAATCGATTTTCAGGCGGTAGGGGAGATTGCAGCGATAGCTATGGGAGAAATGTAAGCTCATAATTAGGGAAGTGGGGAAGATGATGACGGCTCATTTATGGAAATTTTGTAATTAACTGAAGGTGGAGTGGGCTGATATGTGGAATTTCTGGTTTGGCGGGTGATTGATAGCGATAGTCATCGGTTCTGGGGATAGATATAGCTTGGGGTGGGATTATGTCAAACGAACTCTGTCAAAAGGTCGATGGGGATTGGTGGAGTTAATGGATCGATTCCATTTTGCCGTGTCAAAGAATTCGTGTGACATTTCCTGTCATTGATTAATTGGCAGCTATAATTTGACGGTATACAGATACTTTTATAGACATGCCTCGACTAATTAAATCTCTACTTTGTAGCGACTTCTAGGGATTTTTTTAGAAAAAATAACCGATCGAAAAAAAATATTTTTTTTCCTTGAAACGCTAGCTAGTCTATTACTCTCGCTCCGTCAATCGCAAGCGCACTCGATCCCATCCCCTTAAAATCCCTCAATATCCTCCTTGAGCTCGTCCTCTACCTGCCTGTCTCTCTTTACACTGGTTCTCCATGAGAATACTCACTAACAATTTCTCCAATTACACGCACTGCCGTATCGATGCGCCCCACTTTGCTCCAATGACTCCGATATTTCAATATTTTCTCTAACCCTCTTGATTTCCCAGCGAAGCCAATTAACTTCTCAATGACGAACTTCTCACTCTAGCCATCGTCGACTTATCCCCAACGGGTTATATCGACATAACGACCTATTCACTGGCCAATAAAACGCGTACTCACCCGCTTCACTTCCGGTGGCTCCTCGGCGAGAGCAAAGAAGTGTATATAACGGAAAGGAGCCGGGTTGAAGAGCAAAGGCAGAAGAAGGGGAGCTTGGCTAATGTCTGTGGAAGAAAAGCCGTTTGCTCAGTAAACACCTTAATTGCTCGGCCTGGGAAATCCCTTGGACCACTTTGGCGTCGTCTCTCGGGCCATTAAAAGAACGTGGTCCGTGAACTAACCCCACTATTACTCGTTTGGTAAACTTTGTGCGTTCCGAGGCGTCCTGTACATCGATTCCGACCGCTAGTTCCATCAGACCGGTTTATCCTCCTAATATGCGATAAAATAGATTTTCATCGCTGTAGGAATGGGTGGAGCTGAGGTCATGCCGACGGTCTCACTTGTTTTCAAGTACCAGAAGTTGATGGAAAAGTCTGGCCATTTTTTTTTTCAATTAATTCACGCAATTTTCATTTTTTCATATTTTTTCGCTTAACCGAGATAAGGAGAAATTTACAGAGGTGGGAGTAAAAATTATTGACGCTGACATAAATCTATCATTAATTAATAGAAGACTACTTTCCCACAATTACCAAAGCAATACCTGCCAGAATGGTAATTAACTCATCGCCTAATGATTATAAATCCACCTCATCAATGCCTTCAATTTATTTTACTCACTCAACAAGTTGTGTGCTTTTATTTGATTGCTTCCATTAATTCTCGATGGAAATCCCCGCTCATCGTTTGTATATATCCACCGAGTTCATCATTCATCACGAAATTATTGAATTATTGTTATTTTTTCAATCCGTTCAACACTCGCTTTAATTTAAAATCCTTTTGTTGTATTCAAAGGGAGATGTTTTTCCTTTGTTTTCCATTACGAATTTGTTCATAAATTGATTATTGAACGCTCCGGTGGATTGTAGCCGCTCGGATTATACTACAATGTTTTTTTAACTTTGATTAAACTCCTGTTTTACCGCAGTTTCATATAAAAGTCATTACACTGTGCAACGATGCGCAGAAGGATTATGAAACGCTCACAGTTATTATTTAGTTTAACCGGTGGACTTTCGTTGGTTCATCTCCCCTAGTCTCATTGAACTACGGAGGTACTACGGGTGGTATGAGTAAGTAGTTCGTTCCGAGTTTCACGTAAATTACAAATCTCGTGGACGGTGGGATGACCAGGGCAGGGGGATTTGCGAAGATTGAGGGATGGTGTATTCTGGCCGAGCTTTGATGCTATTACTGTTTCACATTTGATTATTGGATTCAATGAATTAAGGTACAATGAAAGCCAGGAGCTCAGAGATTTAGTGAGTGAAATCATTTCTAATGATCCGAGAAAATAAGCGAGCAAATATGTTGTAAGATTTTTACAAGTAATTTTCTGCTACTGTGTAGTAAAACAAATTGAGGCGAGTTTAAAGAAAGCAAAAATGAAAAAGTGACAATTAATGTCTATTGTCTTCCTCAAGGTCCACTGGTTTCAACAGCAGCACGAGAAGAAGCGCAAGAAGCGGGATTTCGACGTAGGTGGATCCTACGGTTTCGGTAGTGACTATCCCAGTTTGTTCGAGGACTATTCACCGTCTCGACAACGTCAGGCATTCCATCGTCAGCGGAATCGTGGTGCACCACTTCAAAATTTATTCACGGATCCGCTCTTCAAGGAACAGTGGTATCTGGTAAGTTTTCTCATTTTGATTCTTCTCTCCTTCTTCTTCTTCTTTTTTTTTTCGGTGTAATTAAAGTGTCTTGCTGGAGTGGAAGAGTTTTAATTATAATTTTGAGTCCCTACAGACCCACTTGTGGTTACAATTCCATGATTTTAATGAGTCTTTCAAATGAATGAATATTAATTGTTTCCAAGGTGATTTCTGGATTTAGCTATTTGTACTAAACGTCTGCATTGCAGATTTGTTTTCCTTTTTTCTCCTTCGATAATTGCAACTGCCACTGCTGGCAATGCCCATGATTTTTTATGTAAAGAAGAAATGAAAAAGAAAATGGGCATTTTTAAATTATTTCGTGCAGAATGGAGGTGCCAAGGATGGTTTTGATATGAACATTGCACCAGCCTGGCAGAAGGGGTACACAGGTAAAGGCGTGGTCGTATCAATTCTGGACGACGGTATACAAACAAATCATCCTGATCTGGCCCTGAATTACGATCATGAGGCCAGTTTTGACATCAATAACGATGACGTCGATCCAATGCCGCAGGACAATGGGGACAATAAGCACGGCACACGTTGTGCTGGGGAAGTTGCCGCTGTTGCGTTCAACCAGTATTGCGGAGTGGGTGTCGCTTACAATGCCAGTATCGGGGGTAAGTTGAGGGGATCTTAGGGACGTCGATCATGTGTCCGATGCGATATTCCTAGGGGATATCCCCGGAGAGATGGGTGTCTCAGTGTCGAGGAGTCTCTAGTTGGGTTAGATATGATAGAGTGGTTTGAAAATTGTTGAGGCAGTGACAGAATCATTTCAAGGGGAGAATTGAGAATTTTCAAGCGATGAAAATGGAGAAAAAAAATTCCGTTAGGAATTCTCAAGAGGTCTTAAAAGCCTCCGTAAACTCTAGGGCTCTTTGTCGTTTGTATTACACTAATTGGACTCTTCAATTCGGCCATTCAATTGCCCCATGACCTTGAGCCATAAATAATTCGATTTCCCAGGAGTGCGGATGTTAGATGGCATGGTGAATGATGCTGTTGAGGCTCGAGCACTCGGACTGAATCCCGACCACATCGACATTTACTCAGCCTCGTGGGGCCCTGAGGACGATGGCAAAACAGTGGATGGTCCTGGCGCCCTCGCCAGACGTGCATTCATCTATGGTGTTACTAGCGTAAGCCAATCAGCACTCCATTTAATTCATTACCTATCACTCACAGCCATTATATCCACACCATCCCTTTGTGCCCTCTCTTTACCCACTGTTCTAATTCACTGAGAGTTAATTAAATTTAATTCCAACTAGAATCAGGCAACAATGATATCTTCCTTTTTTCTCCCCTCTTTTGTTACGGGGGAAAATAAAAGGGAGAACAATCGAAAAGTTTTTCCAATGCTTCGGTACAGAAAAGTTTCCTTTATACTTGAGAGTCAATAGTTCTTTTTTTTTTCTCCTCTCGAAGGAGAGAAAAAATTGTTGAGAAGGACTTTTACGATTGGCAACCGCATTTCACGAGAATACAACAATGGAGTAGAAATTTGAGAGGTGGGGACAGGAGAAAAATTTTAACGCTTGCTAAGACAAAATCCAATAAATAGGGCTCGAGATATTGAAGAAAACAATGGGAGAAAATTTGCATTCTACTGGAAAAATTGTTCCACCTGAAGAAATCGAAATAGTCCCTTGAAACCGAAAAAATCTTTTTCCAATATTGACAATTGTCCGAAAAAATCTCGTAGCCCGCATTAATCTCTGTTCCGAAAGCAAAAACTGAAGTGCCACGACCACAGCCTGGGAAATTCCCTCCATTTCTCGGTCCTCCCGCAGAGAGCTAGACTAATATACCATAAAATTCCTCTCTCATCTCGAAAAATTGACAACCGAGAGGTCCCCTCAAAGAGCCACAAATAAATAGAGAAAAAAAACAACCTCCCTTCCCCTCAATATCATTCTGCATGTGACACATTGATATTCTCAAACAGGGTAGAAAAGGCAAAGGCTCGATCTTCGTGTGGGCCTCGGGCAACGGTGGTCGTCATACAGACTCTTGCAACTGCGACGGCTACACAAACAGTATTTTCACTCTGTCGATATCCTCAGCGACTCAGGGTGGTTATAAGCCCTGGTATTTGGAGGAGTGCAGCTCAACACTAGCGACAACATATTCATCAGGCACTCCGGGCAATGACAAGAGTGTAGCCACTGTGGATATGGATGGGAAATTACGACCCGATCACATATGCACGGTGGAGCACACAGGGACATCGGCATCGGCTCCACTTGCCGCTGGAATAGCCGCTCTTGCTCTCGAGGCCAATCCCAGCCTGACCTGGAGGGATATGCAGTATCTCGTGGTGCTGACGTCCAGATCCGGACCGCTCGAGAAGGAGCCAGGATGGATATTGAATGGAGTGAAGAGAAAAGTCTCCCATAAATTTGGCTATGGTCTTATGGATGCAGGGGCTGTTGTCAATCTCGCCGAGCAGTGGACCAATGTACCACCTCAGCATATTTGCAAGTCACAGGAGATCAATGAGGAGAGGTCCATTGATCCCACTTTTGGGTATACACTCAATGTTTATATGGACGTCAGTGGATGTGCTGGCACACTCAATGAAGTCCGCTTTCTGGAGCACGTGCAGTGTAAGGTGAGTTGAGGGGATTTGGATTTTTTTTTCAATGGCTCATATCGATCGAGTTGTTCTTTTTTATCACAAATAATACTTATTCGTGGATTGAGGTATCATTGCCATTGGAATTATTCTAATAATTTATTCGCGGTTGATTTTATTTGCTGAAAGTAGTACTTGAACGGTGTAGCAATCATAAATCCAAGCACAAGTTTTGTAACCCATCTTCATCTTTATATCGCGATAGGGAAATTTTTTCAAGTCAAGATGCTCCACAATAGGGATACAAATCCAAACATTTATCTCTTATAACAGAAGACAGATAGATGGATTTTGTCTGTCTCGTAAAGCGTGAACTATGCTCCAACCCCAGGACCCTCTTTCTTTCCTCGTTTCAGAAACATTGTATGGAGTAGGTGGCGTACATATCCGTGCAGACCAGATTCAACACTCTATTTATGCGTTTTTATGGCTGGACTTTTTTATGCAACAGTTTCAACTTAAAAAAGTAAATTATTCACAGATTTACGGCTATTCTGTGATAAAAAAAAATTATGAAAGAAACTAATAAAAAAAGAAAAAGTGATAAATTAAAAAAATATACCAGACGGGTTTAGGTGCCGTAAAATATCTCATTTGCGCTATCGTATATGGAATTATGGTTACTCGATACATTTTATGGATATTAGTGATGCAGTAAGAGTATGCGATGGGCTGGCGGGGGGCGGGCGGCTGGAAGGTGCGAAATGAGGGAAATAAAACTGATGAACTCGCCATTGCAGTCGTAAAACGTCGTCGATTGGATTTAATACTAGATTTTTTTTACTCTTCGTTTGCAAGCACATGGACAACTTGGTCATTACTGACTATTTAAAAAAAACGAAAAAAGTAAATTACACTGAAGTCATCGTACGATGAACAAACCAATAGTAATAGTTAGAGTGTACCAAATTAAATTGGGTACAACTGTTGAATTCCGTTGAGAGAAAAAAATAGCAGGTGGGTTTTTTGTAACTCAGAGAAGTCTCGAGATAATTCCACAATTAACACTTTGGGATAAGTCGCCTTAAGACGTTTTACGATCTTCATGAGAGACTCATCATTACAAATTCTGTAATTCTCTTCAAGGTGTCATTGCGATTCTTTCCACGCGGTAATCTTCGTTTGCTGCTGACATCACCAATGGGAACTACCTCGACATTGCTCTTTGAACGACCCAGGGATATCGTTGGCTCCAACTTTGACGATTGGCCGTTCTTGAGTGTACACTTTTGGGGAGAAAAAGCTGATGGCAGATGGACCCTCCAGGTCATCAATGCTGGAAATAGGAGGGTCAATTCACCTGGTAAGGAGCACTAACTTTTTACTGGATTGTTTCCTCACAATTAAGAATAATGAGGGAGAGAATACAACTCGTTTTATTATTTTTATTTTTGCGAGGGAATAAAATGTGACATTTTTTTCGATGGCATCCTTTCTCCACAGATTAATCCACTCAACAAAGACTGCGCATTCTCCCATTTCTCTGACTTCTCCAATTTAAGTTTTTTTTATTTGATTTCATTCTCGATTTGTTAAAGGTATCCTGAAGAAGTGGCAGTTGATATTCTACGGGACGGCAACGAACCCAATAAGGATTCGCACACGACAATTTAATCCGGTACAGCAACAGACGAATTATCCTTCCTTCCCAATAGATCACTCAGTGGCATTGGAACATCTTTTTGGCCCCGACTACTATCGGTCATCTGGGTTTCAGAATTACCAGGGTCCGTATGCCGGTGCTGCGTCTAACGTACAGGCGTCAGTGGCGTCGTTGGATGGCTCATCAGCTCCGATTCTTACCAATCGATTGCCCGGGGACATTGCAGACGACGTCTCGAGAAGTCTCCAGGGCTCGTTGGACCCATCAAGGAGAATTGTCCACGATTGCGATCCTCAGTGCGATCATCAGGGCTGCTATGACAAGGGGCCCACTGAATGTGTCGCTTGCAAGACGTATAGGCTTGACAAGTTGGTATTTTAATAATTTTCATTTTAATTAATTCAGGAAGTGGGAACTAATCACAAAAGTCAAGGTCTATTCTGATTTTTCAATTCTTTAAAATCAATTTTTTTTTACATTCAGCGTGTAATTTCTTTGATTGACTAGATATCTCTGAAGCCAACAGGTTTGGAAAAAAATCAAATTTTCTGGAATGTAATTTGACGTTTTCCCCTAAACCTCTTTGTTCCGAAGATATTCACAGAATAATACCACAATTGTCCTTCAACTTATAATTCAATGGGAAAAGAATTCCATTGATTCTCACAATCCTCTTTAACTCTGGAACCTTCTCTCCCTTTGTTCCTCAGTTTTTCTCCTGCAAAATTGAATTTGTGAAGAGTGAACTGCATGTCAATTGCTTCTCACGGCCGAGAAAACTCTGTGAAATAATCTAAAATCGTCTTTTAAACTTTGTAGTACATGTGTAAGTCGATGTCCGCCGAGAAGTTTCCCAAACCAGGGTGGCGTTTGTTGGCCTTGTCACGAGTCCTGCGAGACTTGCGCCGGGGCTGGTCAAGATTCTTGTCTCTCCTGTGCACCAGCGCACCTGCGTGTCACCGATCTCGCTGTGTGTCTGCAGCAGTGCCCTGAGGGCTATTACGAGAGTGAGTTAAATCATCTTGAATAGTGTGTGAGGCAAATTACTCCTTTGAAAGTTGGATTTTATCGCTGCATGTTATCTTTATTGTTTCCTTGAAAGTGTAAATTTTGGCATGAAATTTTTCCGGTTCGTGTCGAATCCTCATTCAGAACGATACGTTTCAATCACAGAAATATAACTTTTTGTACTTGAACGTCCAATTTGTCTTTCTGGAAATCAATATTTGAAATTACAAAGGATGAAATAGTAAGTGACCCCTTTCTGTAAACGTACGGATCACTGTTTACAGAGTAGTTTTTACCGGTTCGCTGCTCAATTCACAATCCACCATTATTTATTTAGGACTTCCGGTGAAATACCCATTAAATGTTAAGCTCCCCTACTATTCCGGAACTGGGTTGTCATTTGTGAATTTCAAACTCATCAGTACGTCACATAGAATATTATAGATGCCCAGGTCAATGGTCAGTTCCGCCCATTTTCCATTTCTCGGAGTAATTAATTTTTAAACCTAATGAAATATAGTTTGCCTATAAAATTGCAGCGCCGGGTAGGGCGTAAAAATTCGCGCCTTACGTTGTCGCAGTATAACCCAGGCTATGAAACTGAATTTGCGCTGGAAATAGTTTCTGTCTAGCCAATCTCATCTCACACAAGTACCAACTTCTTTCAGACACTGAGAACAGTACCTGCGTGCCCTGCGAGGCGAATTGCGCGAGCTGCCAGGATCGCCCGGACCACTGCACATCTTGTGAGCACCATCTCGTAATGCACGACAACAAATGCTACGCGGCCTGCCCCCTCTACACCTACGAGACGCAGGACTACAACTGTGCGCCCTGCCATCCCAGCTGCGAGACGTGTAACGGAACCCTGGAGACCCAGTGCATCAGCTGCAAGCCCTCGCACTTCTCTCTTAACGGGACTTGTCACTCATCCTGCCCCCAGGGCTACTACCCCGACAAAAAACGCAGGGAATGCGTGCCCTGTCCTCCAGGTTGCTCCACCTGTGTCACAGCGGCCTGCACAAGTTGCATTGACGGCTGGAGCCTCAACAAGAAGAACCTGTGCGCTCCTGTCTCGAGGTCCAAATGCGCCATCTCCGAGTACTTCGAGGAAAATCACTGCAAGACCTGCCACTCGACCTGCGAGACCTGTGCAGGCCCAACTGAGGACTTTTGCATTTCCTGCCAGCTTCCATTACTCCTGCAAAACCGGAGATGTGTGGTTCAGTGCGACGACGGCTTCTACTCGGTCGCGCAGCCCACAAGATCCATTTGTTCACCCTGTCTTCATACCTGCAAGACGTGTGTTTCCAGGCTGAACTGCACGGCTTGCCAGGACGGACTGCAGCTGCAGAGCGGCGAGTGCAGGTCCTCCTGTGCTCAGGGTTACTACTCCGACAGGGGTCAATGCGCCAAATGCTACCTCTCCTGCAAAACCTGTTCAGGCCCAAGGAGGGACCAGTGCGTCACCTGTCCCCAGGGATGGCAGCTGGCAGCGGGTGAATGTCATCCCGAGTGTCCCGAGGGTTTCTTCAAGTCCAATTTCGGGTGTCAAAAGTGCCACCACTACTGCAGGACCTGCAAGGGCGAGGGACCTTTGGAGTGCACCAGTTGTCCTGAGCATTCTATGCTCGAGGGTGGCCTCTGTATGGAGTGCCTTGGGGCACAGTACTACGATCCCTTGACCCAACTCTGCAAGAACTGCCACGCCGACTGCAGGCGGTGCTCAGGACCTGGGAAATTCAGCTGCGCTGCCTGCACGCTGCCCCTGCATCTGGATAAACTCAATAATCAGTGCGTGCCATGCTGCAATGGGGAGAAGAAGAATGAGAGTGAGGAATGCTGTCTCTGCGATCCCGAAACTGGCGGCTGCCGGAATTCCTCGCCGGCGGGGAAGAGGAGGGTCGCAGGGGCTGAGGAGCCCGCCCCGGGGGTGCAATTTGATACCGAGTTCGAGAGCCTGGAGGCCAAGGGCAGGGGCGAGGAATTCGCAGTGACCGCTGCTACCATGATGGCGGTCGCTATCTGCGTTGCTGCCGTTGCACTCTTCGCGGCGATTTTTGTGGCGTTACAGGTGAGAACGCGGGCATTTAATTTCACAAATATGTTGTTTTTTTTTTCTATTCGCAAAAATATTGGCTAATGAAAATAATTGCAGGCTGTGTCGAGAAGAAGAGAATCCAGTCTCGGCTACACAAAGCTGTCAGTGACCGTTGAGCCTCCCGAAGAAATCGAGGCTGACGACACGACAGAGCTCATGACTTAGAAACCAGCAAGTAGATAGTCAATGAACCAATTCATTTAAAGAAAAACCGAAGAAACATTCAATGTCTTCACCGCTGAAGCCACTTGAAAAATTCCCATGGTGTTGAAACTTGTGCCAGAGGAACAGAGCATTGACTTCCCATTGAAATTCTTCTTCCCTCATTAGAGAAATTTTCATCATCGAAAGGTTCAAGTGTCGAAGTTTTCTGGCCAAGTGATAAAAAAATTCCAGATGAACATATCTGCCTGTCAGCAGATTAAAAGGATCATAACGTGACGTGTAAATGTGTTTTTAAGTGAAAAAAAGTAATACCTTGATGATGATTAAGCGAATTCAGGTAGTAATGAGAGAAAACAGAGGAGATTAATGTGAAATGAGAAATGAGTGTGGGTGTGACTCTTTAAGGTACGAACAGCTCGTACAAAAGAATAAGGGGAAAATATCGTAAGTGCCTGATTAGTGACACCCAAGTAATCTCTCCCAACCCCTTTTCTTTCTCGTGTTTATTCTTTTTTTTAGTCTGGTGATTTTTTCTTTTCATCCAATTTCTTTCACTTTTCTCAAATCCCCCCTTTTTCTTCTGAATCCACGATTCACTCTTTCTCAGGATTTGTTTTTTTTCCTGTTTTGTTTTGATCCTTTATTGAACGAAGGTTTGAGCGTATAACAGAGCAGACAAGGAAGATACGTATTGAAGTGGGTGAGGACATTAGATGAGGGGAGAATTTTTCTTTTTTTATTCTTACGGGGATTGTCTTGGTAATGAGGAGTGTAGTGAAAATTGTGAAACTTGAAACTCTTTAGGAGCTGTTAGTCGCTTCGGAATTACCTCGACAATGAGGGGATTTGAGGGGAAATGTCAAAAGATTTTTATATTATTATTATTTCGAAAAATAGAACTCATCGTTTGTGAAATGAATTGTCAATGGACAAAAGTGAATATTTGTGTTCACTTCCATGTAGAATTTCCTATCGCCAATTATTCACTTTTTGTTTGCAGATTGAAAAAAAGAGTTGTTGTAACTCTTAGAGTGATCTTCTGACATTTTATCCGATAACCACTCGTTCTTGAAGTGAATGAACGATAAACAAAAGATCTTTTACATTTTGTTGAATGTGAAATCGTTTCAAGAAAGACCTGCGCCTATCCCAAATAATTTCAGGAGGTATTTTTTGCAGATAAATTTCTTAGCTGCAAAAAAAAGCTTCTGATCTTTTTATCTGAAATCGACACCTTCAGAACTAATTTTTGAAAAATTAAACTCCTCTCGTCATTGTTCACTTACCGCCTACAATAAGATCTCCGTTTATGGAACAGTATAAGGTATATTTCAGCAATTATCGGCTAATAACCTGGAGGGGAATTTTTTATTTGACTAGAAAATATCCCACTTTGTCGGTCCATCTTTAGACTTGTTCCCCGTCTATTCCAGATGAAAGGCCTATAGTCGACCTTTTCGTTAAAAAAAACCTCATTAATTTTTCACAAACATCGGGTGAGTTTCAGACGGAAAATACTCGCGTTAAAAAAAAATTATCTACAATAATTTATTTTATTAGATTATTGGTCGACAATTGATGGAATGTGCCTCGTATCGAGACAAAGTATCGAATAACTCACGAACAAACTACTCCACTCCCTCGAACAACTGATCATTGTCGCTAATTTTCGTTTGTCAATGATCAAAAACACCCCCAAATATTCGGTACTATCTCTCGATGAAAAAAAAATCGTGTACATTTTGTATAAAAAAACAAATGAGAAAAATTTAATGCAAATCCATTGAGAACTGTAACGATGAAATAAATGAGGGTTTATAGAAAGTTTTAGATGATTTAGGGACACAATTGATGATGTGCGAGTCGTTCCAACGAACAAAATATCGAGTATTCATTCTATGGATAAAATTGAAAAAAAAGAAAAAAGAAAATTAGGACGTACTCGGGTATTGTCGGTTATTTTGTATCACCCCAGTTATTTAGATCACAATTTAATATTTTATCACTAGTGAATAATCAATTAAACGAAATTTCAAAGTCAATGATTGTGTTTTGTAAGTATTTGTTATATCTGTTTTTATTTTTAATATATATTTTTTTTGCATACGTCAAACTTTTTTTTTTGACATTTATGTTACTTCGAGTTGTGTACGATAACACAATTTTCTCTTGGTATAAAAAATCATGAACAAAAATGAAGAAAAATATTGCGTGGACTCATAGATAAATTTGTAATTAAAAGGGCCAGAATTAACGAACAAAAAAATATATAAAAATAAACTAATGAAATGTAAAACAATGTGAGTATTTGTGTGATGAAAGGGGCGAGAATCGCTTGTGGGTGCGAAAATTTATTAATTGTATCTGATGAATGCACCAGTTGTGTGAGCAATGAATTTCTTCTTGTGATTTGATATAATGCTATTATTGTACTTTTATGATGAACGCGGATTATAAATATATACATATAAATAATACATACACGGATTGATTGAAGGAGACAGCACATTTTTATTGAAGATCTACAATCACATTTTTATGTGACAAATGCACAATTTCATTTGTTAAAAATCTAAGATTTATTCTCTTACGATTTGTGCGGGCATTCGATAGTTCACATCGCCATTTGAGATTAAAATCTGTGTCACCTGCCCCTTGCCCGCAACAACTGGCACTTGTTTATGCATTTCTCCTTTCAACTCAAACATGGAGACACTCGAACATCCCCTGCAGCTCCTCCCGCTTTTCTCTCAATTCCATGCAGGCACTGTCCCAAGGTCCGCTAATGAGATTCGTTATCTCCTCAGCGCGATCTAGAAACCTCTGTGTCTTCCTCAGTGTATCCCTGCAGAAAAGAAACAATGGGAAAGTACAAATTGACGCTCACAAAGGAGAATTCACCTTTTCATTGAATTGATTTAAACTTCTCGAACAAGTCGATCTACATTTCTTTGAATGTTGAATCATGCCGTTAATGAGTGATTTCAGGAGAGAGCCACCGGTATATCTAGTCGAAAATTTTCCCATTTTATCACTTTCGCGTTAAGCACATTAGTCGTAAATGATTACGGAGTAATTGAAGTAACTCGACAGTTGCACACAATTTAAAGTTCTATAAAAGATTAGGCCACTCTAGAACTTTCGAAAGCCGATATAAATTTTTATAAATTCTCTGCCATTTGAGATAGTAAGTCTCACATTGAGCCCGGAAAATTTCACAACTCCGTCTCGTCCTTTATCACATCTATCTAATTTCAATGCTCCACTCACTTGTAAATCTCCGACCTCCTGCTCAGCTCCTTCTGGAGGTACTGAATGCAAACGTCAGTGATTTTATTCAATTCATTAGAAACTTCGACACTGTCTCTACCGAATTTCTCTTCAACTACGATTATGCTCTCCTCAAGATACGATATTGCCTCCAACCATTGCCCCATTATCACTGAGACCTTGCCCAGGGAGTCTAGAGTTATGGCTACGTCCTCGTGATGCCTGAATAGGATCTTCTTGCGGATCTCTAGGCACTGCAGAAGTTTAGTCTTAGATTCCTCAAACTTTCCTGAGTCTAGGAGCTCCTGGGAGGAGGTAAAAAGGTCCTGGGCTCGTTTTAAGTCCTTCCTTTGCGAGGCCATATCAATTTTCGTTGACTTGTGACAATTCAAGCAGGAGAAGGCTTTGTCGAGGGGTGTCAGAGGACCCGAGCACGAGGGGCATTTAAAAGCTGTAAAACGATCCTGAAATCGATAGCTGCAGTTAGTACACACTCTGATCTTGGAGATCAGTTGCCCTTCCTCTGAATAAATAATCTATTAATTTACAGGACCAATTAAAAAAACACCGCAAGTTAATCTCCAATTCCAGTGACAAAAATTGGCAATGCTAAGAGTCATTCCAGTCAGTGTCAGGTATTTCTGGAAAGAAGAGATATACCTCTAAAAACAAAAACTTTTCTTTCTCCGTGAATAAAGTTTCCACAAATCGCCTGCAAATACTGACAATCTCTGTCAGATATAAATTGTCGTAGAGTACAGTCTAAAGCCCCCCTCAACCATAACGCCCAGCAATTCCGAAAGTAACCGAAATTTTTTATTACCAAAAAACATTGCAGATCAGTATCTGTGCATGACAGACACTTGCATTGGAAGCAGTATTGGCTTTTTAGGGCCTTCTGACGTTCCTCCACTGACATACGACGGAAATGCGGTCCTAAAAGAAACGACATAAATCACCCATGAAAACGTCGCAGTCATTAATTATTCCAGACATTGAAATTCACCCTTTTTCCTTCTCTTTCCATTACTCTGAGATTCCCTATTCACGTACCATAGCAGTTGAAGATTTCTTCCCCGATTTCGACGTCTTTCATCGATTTAACGATTAAATAGTCGTTCCAGAAACTATGAAGAGAGAGCAATATTAAAACATAAATAAACAATACATACCGGGTAAAAATGAGAGAAAATCTGATTTTAAAAGATATATAAAAATTATAAATTATTAATTAAATATAAATGTGAAATTTTCGTGGAGAAACAGAGGCAAATGTAAATCTTACGTGTTCATAATTGTCGGATCACAGGAATGATTCATCATACTGACGGATGGATAAATCCCAACGGCAATTCTCTGCTGCTGTTCATCAACGATATTGCCTTTTGGTGTATTCATTAAATTTAGTCGCGTGATTGCGTGGCCATTGGCAATTAGCTGGAGCATGTGACGCAACAGTAAACTAGAGAGGATTTTTTTCCTCTCTGACAAAGTGAAAATTTCAAACGTCACCCCCTTTTCATTGTTTGTGAATTTTTCAATTAATGATTTTTTCAGGTTCATTTCACGCAGAAAATCTGTGTGAAGGTGCAGGTATTGAGAGAGCATGAGAGCAGTCTGAAAGAAGTATCAAATCATTTTCACTAGTATAAAAAGAAGTGAAAAGGATTTTTTTAATTGTGTCCAGCAGCTTTTGCGTGAGTGAAAAAATAGAAAATTTTACGGTGAGCTAAAGAATCCCCCTATTGAAATGAAAATTCAATTACATGACTAAACGAGAATAGAAGGGATCGACTTCATAACGAGAGCACCTCATAAAGACATCCAATAGTAATAAGCCTAAAGGTTAATTACTTACGATGCTGTAAACCATCAGATCATCATCTGACAACTTCTCAATGTTCGTCACAAGTTTCTGCACTTCATTAAACTTCTCGATATCTTGAGTAGTGGCAGAGACCAATAAAACTTTAATGGCCAAATGTGCAATTCCAATCTGTCTCCAGATGCCCATTTCGTACCCGGGGCATTCCCATCGATGGTACAGCCCCCAAGACTCTCTCCAGCACTTCGGAGAACAGTAAGAAACCTCAACACAGCCCCTACAAGGGTAAGAAACATTGGAGAACCCCCCACAGCAATTGCCGCACACTAAATTCGATGTCTCGTGATCCAGAGGGACGAATGCAAAGGGCTTCTCCACAAAGAGAATTTCCCCTTTCTTTATTGGTTTCGTTGCAGTCACGAATCTCCCTCGAGTCGGCGAATGATCGCGAGTGAGCGAGGAGGAGGCTGAGGGATAATTGCAGTTGATTTCTATCAATTTTTCTGGTGTTATCACCTCTGGCGGATCTGTTTTTTTCGATGAAGGTATTTTTTGGAGATCGAGCGACAGTGCAGACACTTGCTTCAATAGGGTCTCTTTGGCAGTGGGAGAAAGACCTTCGTCAGAACAAATCATGTCCCTGGCTCTCTTAATTTCCTCCTCTGCATCTTTTGAGTCCCTCAATTTGATGTGGCACTGGGCAGCTCTCAGGTGAACCTTGTGCATGAGTTTCCTGGGATATCCGGCCTCAACTGCCACTTGGATATCCCTGAGACACTCTTCATACCTGCACATGTGAAATAGACTGGCAGATCTATTGGCAATGGCCACAGAGAAATTCTCTCCACTCACTAGCGAAAATTTTGCACTCTCTGTGTACGAGGTGAGACTCTTGACGTAGTCTCCTCTCTTGAAAAAATCATTGCCAATATTTTTAAAGTGTTTGGCACGTTCAGAGGACTTTGAGGATTGACGTTTGCACTGGTCCTCAAGCCACGAGGAAATTAAATCCACGACATCTTGATTCTTGAAAATTAGGGAAATTATTTCAATCTCTGTTTTTGATTGATATATTTCTTCTTTGGGATTGACTGAGCGAAGTTTTCGGTGAATCGCATGGAGAAATGTCTCCCACTGCATTTTTAATTATTTATTAGTATCGTGGTAACTGAGATCAGATGGAAAATTAACTGGAGAATATTATTTCCTTCTTTGTGTCAAGTGGACAGTTTATAACCTCAAAATGAGATTTTGAAATAGGATTCAGGGGTGGGATTTTGCGCGTTTTATGTCAAAACTTATTTTTTTTCTCCCGTGAGAGGGCGTCTGAGAGCATCAAGTGTGTATTGCCGAACACACAAGGCGGACTTTTCAAAACAACTCCCATTTTTA
>JAPYZN010000259.1:0-45768 GCA_030522865.1 Psyttalia lounsburyi
ATGTATAAAATTTTTCGTCTCTGGCCCCGAAAACCGCGATCTAACCGAACGGAGTGAGGTTAGAATCGCGGTTTATCGGGCGCCAGGGACGAAAATAAAGTAAGTGTTGTGCAGGGCCCCAATAGTATATTTCTCGCCTAGGGAGGAAAAGTAGACGAGTCGCCCACACGTGCAAAATTACGACCCGAGCCGAAGGCGATGGCTGTAAGCACATGTGGAATGCTTGTCTGATTTTCCTCCCGAGGGTTGAATACGATTTTTCTGCCGAGATGGACGAAAGCGAGCGTCTCTAACCGAACGAAGCGATGTTAGAATGCTCACTTTCGATCCATGTAGGCAGAAAAGTATATTAAGATTATTTTTTGATGTTTTACGGGTTTTCCTTGGTAGGATAGACTCTGGGTCACTTCCAAAGTTACGGACTCGACCCTGGTAGTGACTCCCAGATCCCAGTTTCCTAAATAGCTGGTGAATTGCAGCCTCGGGAATGGATTGAAAATATTTTTTCTAGACCGATATATCCTGACGAGCGAAAACTAAAATAATTAATTCGGAGGACTCCCCGAGTTTTTGAGTCAACTCGGGACAATTCTGGGACACTTTCCAAGTTGCTGAGACAACTCCCCGAGTCGTGTTGAAACCTCTCGATAAGCATGAGCAACCTCCCCAATAATCTTTGATGAAGATTGCTCGCATTGCTACAGAAGGAATCGTTAATTCTGCAGACGTCTATATATTTTTTAATAATAAAAAATGGGTATAATGATTTTTTTTTTGCCCAAGAGCTAATGGAACTTTTAATGTCTTCTCATTATGAAATATTGACGATGGCAAATGGAACCATTCGGTGAGAGTGAAATCTGCAACTTTTCGGCTCAATCATTTTATTTTATCTTAAAAAAAGTTTATAGTTAGTTTTTACACACGTCTGACTCTATCATCTAACGATTGCAGCCCAGAAATTTTTTTCAACTTCTTCTCGAACCTGGAGATAGCTTTTTCTTCGGTGACAGCATCTCCGACGTGCTCCAAGTACTTCGCCACAACTTTCTTCCGCAATTTTTTGAGAGAAATATCATCTTTATCCCCAACAATTTCAAGAATATTTGATTTCCAATTGAATTTCGCAATCTCAGAAACGGTAGGGGATTCCTCATGAGCCAGTGGAACCTCTGAACTCTTCTTTTTGGAACAAGGCTCACCAGTTTGTCCCGCAGAAGCATCTGCATCCTCTCCCTCCAACTGACGTTTCTTGGCTTTCTTTTTCTTCTTTCCATTCTCCACATCAACATTGCCATTCTCTGATGCGTTTTCTTTTCCCTTCGCCGAGTTTTCACTGTCCAAAGTTATATTTTCGTTATTCTCATTCTCTGCTGCATGAATCGCCTGAGGATCCGGGACAACTTCTTCGGCCTTTTCGGACGATTTTTGTGCCTCGAGTTTGCTTTCTGTTGCTTCCTTGAAGGCACTCTCCATCTTCCCCCAGCAGCTGTCGACGATATTCATATTAACTCTGTAGCCCACTGCGTTCTTCACGAAGTTCAAAAACTTGGCTTTCTTCCTTGGGATATTCTCGTGTCGTGATATGGACTGCAAGAATGACCTCTCCTCTCGGGATAAGTTTTTCGAGTTTGTCAGAACATTCTGAACTACGTTTATCCATTCTTGTTGCTTACGTTCTCCTTTGTTGGCTGAGGGTTTAGGCTTATAGTCCTTTCCTCCGTATCTCTCATTTTCGGTAATGCATTTCGTGTGCGCTACGTATTCATCACCGCTGGAAGTGTCAATAGAATGAAAGATTAATTAATAGAAATTTCCTGACGTGAGAGCAAGAAAAATTCTAGTATAAATGTTTTTCAGAGGTAATGCCAATGGAATGAGCTATACATAAAAAAAAATTGAGAAATCAACGTTTATAGGCATATGAATAGGTTGAATAGAAAATCCTGCTGAAGTCGACCGAAAATTCAATTGAATTTCTTAAATTTTCCATTCGATTTTGACAGTTTTCAACATAATAAAATTATTTGTTTCTATACAATTTATTTTGATGAAATATGGTATACCAAATATTTCCATAGGAAGAGCAAAAGTTTAATAGAAAATTCAACAGACATCCAATGCAATTGTCTACTGAATTCGCCACTCTTTTCTATTAAATTTTTTCCTCTCAGTGTTCATTATTAATTTACATTTATTATTACTAACATTTCCAATTTAAAAAACTTACACAAAGTCTTTAAAACAATCGACACACGTCAGCGATACCGCATTCCGGCACTGCAACTGATAATGTTTTGTGACTTTGGGTTTCTGCAGAGAGTCTCCGCAATTGTTACACGTGAACACCACCATTGTTGCTTCTTAAATACCGGAAAAAAACAATAAATCTCTCAAAAAACTCGAAAAACAATATCAGTATGCATTCGGAGCCCACTCCACGTGCTTTTGGCCTGTCCGAGCCTCCACTCACCAGCTGATCGACATGAATCGCCAGTTGGAAAAACCCGAAGGTAGATGGCGAGACCAGAACATTCTCCATGGCAGCCAAGGTCGAACGTCGTCGTCGATTTGCCAATAGCCAATATGGCGACCTTCAGTGCTGAATTTTGATCCTCCAGTAGAAACGTCACCGGTTTTTTCCACAGTTTAATTCAAATCATTGAGTGTGTTGAAATGTTTTGGACGAATTACCCAGTGTAATATCAATTTATTTAACCTAAAATCCCTCCATCAGTGTGTCTTTAAGCCGTTGGGTCGATGAATAATAGTCAATTAGTCAGTGAGGAAGCCTGAACATCAGATGCTTGTTCACCAAGGAAACCCAACAAGAACGTCCTCCTGAAATGACGAGACATACGTGTCACTGCAGGAATTCGGTGCCAAGAACTTGAAATTACTAGTGTGTGATTTTTGACGGGTATTGTTGCCTCGATGTCCTTAACTGACCTGGAGTAACGTCGAATAATGTCCAGCATGGTCAACCTACGTATCCAGGACAATCCGGAGCTGATGAATTGGACGAGGCAGGCGACGAAGGATTTAAAAAATGTCAAATCCACGGAATTGATCAAGAGACTTCCCACGATGTTCTCTATGGGACTCAATGCCCACAAGAGCAAGAAGACCAAGGATGCCTATATTTTCTTGACTAGGTATCTTCATGTCGTCGATCATCTACAGAAGAGGAATTTAGATGCCCAGTTAAAGAGGGAACTCTCTGCTACGTTGAAGGTAGAATTTTTGGGCTTATTATTCGGTGGAATGGGGCAAAACGGACAATTTAAACATTTTCTAAAAGTATTTATAGCTTGGCATTGATTGATAGAGCTCAAATGGTGCTCTTTGCAAAGAAAAAGAAATATTACTTTTTAGAAAATAATAATAATTCCATTTCATTGAAGATTGAATAAAATTTCAACATTTGAACTCTCCTTTTTGCATCCATTGAGTCCCGTTTAGAGGGCTGCAAGGGAACCTTCAGTTAAATGGAACCGGGATTTCATTTATAGATAGCTTTACTTACTGTGAATTTTGCATATCTTGTATTTGGAGTTTTTTTTAATTCTGCTTGAAAGATTAGAAATTGTACAAAATTAAACAAAATTCATTTGAAATTTTCATTAATGAACTATTTACAAATTCTTTAATATTGTTCTTTCAATTTTCATAGAAATCAGAAGTATTGAAACAATGTTTATAATAACGATTTATCACTTTCATTATCTACAGTTTGAATAAAAGAATTCACAAATAAATAAAATGACTATCAAATTTTCAATGGTTGGCCCCTGCAGATCTCGAATTAGCAAAGATTAAAGACAATCATTAACTCCATTACTTCCAAAAGAGATAAACTGCTAATAATTTTTTCTTATCCCTGGAAATTTCCAGATTGACGAAGCTAAAAAACTGCAAGAGGCCATAATAAGAACCGTAAACACAAGCATTCCATCATCCACAACCTTTCCCACCAACTCTCTCACCAATTCCTTCACCAACGAGAGTCTAAACTCGAACGATTCAGTCGATAAGAACGAAGACAATCTCCTGAACTTACCAGAAATTCCGGACGACGATCCAGTGTCTGAAAAAGTAATCGACGACTTCATTCACTGCAGGGAATTGTTCCCCATAATCCAATCAGGAAAACGCTATCTGATAATCGACATCAGATCTGTGGAGGATTACCAGCGGTCCCGAGTGAAGGCAGCCAGATGCATAAACATTCCGAGCTCCGAGATATTCTCCGGAAAAACTGCCAAGAAATTCGAGGCGTACCTCCAGTCCACTAGCCCAGAGCAAGCAAAGCTCTACAGGGAACGGAGCCAGAATTTTGTGGATGTGATAGTCCTGATGGATTGGGACACGACTCGCTTGTCATTGACGCCAACGAGTCACATCTCCATAATAAGAGAGATCCTGGCCAAGTGGGATCCAGGAGTGGCCCTCAGCAAACACCAGATCCTCCATGGGGGGTTCTCTGAATGGCTGACTGTTTATCCATCCCTCACGACAAATCCCAACGTCCTCAGGCCCATTCCCATGGACAATACACTCGACGAAATCCTGAATGATATCACATATCCAAACTGGGTGACTCAGGAGGGCTCCAAGTCCGTTATAAATTATGCATCGAAAAACAATAACAACGAGATCACCAAGCGAGGATCAGACATTCCAGGATTGCATGCCAAAGTTAATGATTCTGGTGTTAACGAACGATTAACCGTGGGAAACAAATCAACGAATTATTTGTCATACGAGGATGAGGATGTGGACATGGAGCATCTGTCTGAGGAGATTGATAGGCTCAATGTGGAGAGAAAACCTTTGAGACCTGTTGTCGACAGGAGTAGCAAACCCGTAACTCTTGCTACTAATCCCCAGATGGAACAGATTAACTCATTACTCACGAGTATTACCAGCGATCTCAGGGATCAGGAGAAGCTGGAGAGACAGTCGTTGCAACTGGAGAGAGATATTCTGGCAATGCTCACGAAGAGTCATAACGTTAATTCTGATGAGGCTGATGACTTGGAGTCGATATACGAGAAAAAGAAAAAGGTGCAGGATACTATATCCATGATTGTCAAGGTCAAGGAGGAGAAGGACACCGAGTTGGCCAGTATCAATGAGAATTGTTCGTTGAGTGGCGAAAATAAACAACATATGCTGTTGAATAGCGGACTGGGGAACATGAAGATAAAGCTGCAGGGATTGGTGATTGAGAGGAAAAATGTGCAACAGTGAGTTTTATGGTTTTGTGGAATAATTGGAGTTTGTAGTTTGGTCGTTTCATCAGAATTTGTGATGTGACATTTCTTTTTGTTGGGTTAGTCAGTTAATTTTTGGTGGTTACATTTTTCATGTTTAATCTTTGAGATTGATTGGAAGAATTCAAAATTTGCATTTTTTGTGAAATTTAATTTTTATTCTGCTCTTAATCAAATTCAATTCCACGTTTTAAATAAATATTAGTCCATAAAATGCGAACTATTAAGAAAGAATCTAATTTCTATAGGAAAATAGAAGAAGCCGAAAAAAGAAGAGAAGAAGCACGTCTGAAGGGGTCCCCCAGGCACGATGAGAACCCGACAATCTACAAGGAGCCCTTAAAATCGGAAGGATCGTCGAATAACTCTGGACTGAAACGCTCCCTATCTAGTCCCAACCTAGCCAAGGTGAGTAGTTCAAACCAGCTAAAATCTAGAAGCTTCAGAGTTTTTCGAATTTTTATTAAGACGTAGAGCGCTTTAAATGGATTTTTGCAGATGGAAGATCGAAAGGTGCCCATAATTGATAGATCTTCAAAGCCTAACGCAATTCGTAGAAACTTGAGGGAGGCTAACAACAATATATCGGGCGTATCGTGGAAGGATTCCTTCAAACGGATGGACCCCGTTTACCGCGATGGCGTAAGCTCTATCCACTTTTTTATTTAAATTTTCTAATTCTAGTCTAAGTGAATTTGAGCGATGAGAAAGTCATGATCTTGGACAATGTGAGTAAGACGGGAATGCGGAATGTGAAGTGCATTCAGTGACGTTCAGAGGTAACTCCATTAAAGGATTAGGGTTCAGTCACGTTTGCAAAAGTATGGTAGCCGTTCATACGAGCAAGAAATATCGATGGCTAATCTGAGATGAATCACAACAGCGATTAAAAAATCAATAATTCATATTTTTTTCGTGATAAAATACGCTTCAGTCTCATTTTTTTACATTTTAGTTCTCATTTTGAGATTGATCAATCTAAGGAAAAGAATCAACTTCCCATCAGAATTATCACGAATGATACTAGTTTTTCAGATGTCTTTTTCGATATTAAGTTTCAGCAATAATTTCACCTCTCATTCTCATCACCTCGACATAGATTTGAAGTACTTCAATCCGTCTCGTTCTATTTTTCGTCCCCATTTTAAGACTGACAAAGTAAATAAAAAAATCTATAATTTTTGCGCAAAAATTAAATATTTATATCGTTATAAAACCGTTCTATTTCAATTCATTTTTTAGACCTCAGTTTTATTTGCAACCATTTCGTAGCCACTCGTACCACCGAGGAATATCGATTTCTAATCTCAGATGAATCACGACAACGATAGGAAAACAATAATTCATATTTTCTTCGCAATTGATTATCTCGTACACATGCTGTGCCTTTCCACCTTCACCTCAAATTCCCATGTCTCCGCAAATTGAAATACCCCCGTCCCATTACACACCAGCTGCAACCAATAGTACGAACCTCTCCCTGTCCCTCATCTCTCTCGCCTCAAAAATGCCTTATCAACGTATAAAGTATAGACCTTGATAAATTTAATCGCGTGACGTTAAATTTCATGAGAGATAATTTGATAATCACGTGTCAGTCGTTGCTGACTTGCCCACGAATTCGGATCCAAATAAAAAATAGTTAGAACTTACAATTTGTCCCCCAACAAAATTAAAAAATGTCCAGACATTTCTCTTTGTAAAATTGTATCCCCAAAAATTGAAAGACATTAAAAAAAAACTCAACAATTAAACGACTCTGACATTCAAATAATATGGTACAAATCAAATTGTTCAACGTAGTTGACAAGTGCAATCCAGTAAGTAATTAAATCATCAAAAATCGCTGATCATTGATAAAATAATCCATTGGCAAGTCTGAATATTTGTTGGACATCAGATTCCGCAGATAAAATACCGAAATATTGAAATAGTTGGTGTAATAATGACCTTGTCATCTTATCACATACCACAAAGATAATGGAATTTGATCTGAACATTTTAATTATATTCATATACCATTAACAACGTTAATTTCTCAAGTGACATCGAAATTCCATTCTACCACTGGAGTTTGTTCAAATGGTGATTGAACAAGACTCAATCGTAAATTATACTTTATTGTTTGAGTATACGTCAGGATTGCACGTATAGGCAATTATCCGGAGCATATCGACGGCATATTCCAGTGCACATGTGTACGGCAACATGAAGTTACTGTGTGGCTTCATAAATCCAATTTTAACAAAAATGCCCAGCAGTGATTTACACGATATCATCCAAACGTTCATCTAGTCCGTGCCACGTACAATTGTCAGCGGTTGTGACACTATTAAGAAGTATATTCAGTCAATGTTGAGAGTATCGGGACTACGGGGCTGTCAATGGGTTACAGTTTTGGAAAAATGGGAATTTGGCGGTTGTAATGGATGAGAAAATTTGCAAATCGGGTTTAACAAGAGAGAATTACTGTAAACAATGGTCTTTTTTACGACGAGAGAGCAAAACGTGACGAGTCTTGACGTAACTGTAGGGTAGTAGAAGTACATTCTCCTTTTATATAGTTTTGCTGTGTTTATCTTAATGAAAAGAAGAAAATTAGAAATGGTGTATCTGCGTAGAAAATTTGTGCCTTTCTACATTGTGAGTTATTTCAAAAAGGTGCGATCATTTGAAGAATTCAAATATTTTTATTAGATCTACCCCTTTCTGTGAGTTTTTCCTTTAAGTAGGGTCATCTAAATTCCATTTTAAAGGCTATCAATTTTTTTTAATCTTATTTCTTATTGAATATCGTAGGAGTGTTGAGACTATCGTGGAACCATGCGTTTAATTTCAACTATGCAATATTTTTTCTCTGAGAAAAGATAATTATTGAATTTTTCATTCATAGTAAGGGTAGAGTTACTGTACGGTGGGCATAACTAAAAATTGAAAGTTCTAGAATAAAAAATGGACCTCAGGAATTTTTTTTTGCCAGTGAACACATGAAAAAACAAAATTTCGGTGCCTGATTTTTCTATTAGAGAACGTTATACTTTGGGCGGTGCTCGCTTCAAAATGTTCTGGAACATTATCATTTTTTTGTCTATTTTTAGGCATTTCTCACAAATTAATAATAAACTTGATAATTATTACAGTTTTTATTGTTGATTGACTTCCAAAGTTTCAATACTTTCACAGGTGTCAGCAAATTTCTGAAAAAAAAAGAGTCAATAAACAATAATATAAGCGGAAAAGTCCCATCATTAATCTGTGAAAGAACTCCAAAAAAAAAAAACAAGGAAAAAAGAAAATCGAGATAGAACATTCCTTCAAGAGATTACATTTTTAGGAAACTATTACTCGATGATTGAGCTTTATTTTGAATTCTTCATTTCATTTTAATAGCATCCTGGTATTACTGGACTGAAAAACTTAGGCAACTCATGCTACATGAACAGTATAATTCAGTGCCTGAGCAACACAGCTTACTTACCCAGATATTTCATTGATAATGGATACCAAGACGATTTGAACACAAACAGTGATAATGAAACTCGTGGTCAAATAGCTGAGGAATTTGCCCAGGTCATCAAGGCCCTATGGCGAGGGCAGTATAAAAGTATTGCTCCCAGAGATCTGAAGGTAACTATTACATCACTCAAGTACTTTTTTTCGTCATCCACCAGTGTTTTAATGGTCCCATTCATGTCATAATGGGTATTTACTTGTGGGCCCAGCATTCTTCCATTCAAAATATTTTATTTCGATTGTAGGACACGATTGGACAATTTAGGCTGCAATTTGACAGCTGTGAACAACAGGACTCTCACGAATTCCTCACTTTTCTCCTCGAGTGGATGCATAACGACCTGAGGAAAGATGGGAAGATGAGAATAGATGGACCTCTGAGCGCTGCTGAGAAAGAGTGGGAGAAGGCACTGAAAGGACAGTACTCCATCATCTCTAGGCTCTTCATGGGACAGCTGAGATCGACAATTTGTTGCACAACTTGTTCAGGAAAGAGTATCACTTATGAAACTTTTACCAGTTTATCGATATCCTTGCCAGAGGCCAATCGGTGCACTTTGGATGTGAGTATATTTGGAGAACTTTTTTAAATATTCTAATTCTACTGAAATTTTTAGAGATTTCTCAACTACAAAATTGACATTTAATCTGGTTAAATTTATCCATGAAATTTCAATTTGTCCCTAACAATGCAATTAACCCCAATATTAATAATCAAAAAAAGGACAACTCAACGATACGAAGTAAAGATACCCCTCAATAAATCAATATTTCTCTTGTTTTCTGTTAACAGGAGTGCATAAGGCATTTCTTGAGTGGCCAGAAAATCTCAGGCTGGAATTGTCCCCACTGTAAAGCAGCTCGTGAAGCGACGAAGAAATTTGATTTTGTGAAATTAGCTCCAATAATGGTGATTCACTTGAATCGTTTTGCTGGTACAGAAGTTGGACTGGAGAAGAAAAATACTTCCGTTGTTTTTCCCCTCATTGATCTCAATCTGAAGCAGTATCTCGTCATAGATCCTGACTCAAATACATTAAATCATCCCCACAGCTACAGTTATAATCTTTATGGGCTCTCGAATCACTATGGCACCATGGGTGGAGGGCACTATACAGCCTTCTGCAAGAGTTCACCACTCAACAAGTAAGATATTTATTGACTGAATCATTCAGACTAGGAGTAATGAGACTTGTCTTTGTTTAATTTGATTGTTTTCTTAACATACATCTCAAATTTGGGATTTATTATGTGAGGTTATGGGGAATTACAAATAAAGAATAGAGGAAAGAGAAGACAGTTAAATATTATAATGAAATGAGGCAGATTAGGCTTTTGTCATTAATTACTCAATTTTTTTTTATTTCAGATGGTACAAGTACGACGATCACTCTGTATCGGAAATCAGCGAGCAGAACGTCAGATCCCAAAATTCTTATGCCTATCTGCTTTTCTACACATCACTCCCATTCGAATCGTACACGTACATAGACGAAAGCTCATAATTTTATTTCAAATTGAATTCCAATCTGTCACACTCGATGTCTCGATAACGATTGATTAATCGTCGATGAGTCAATGGGTTTTTTGACGAGCCACTCAAAATATAAGATTGCACTTGTTTGTGTACACTGTAAATATGTAAATATTCATTTTAAGGTATCTACTGAAAATTATAGTCACTTGTTAAGCGGAAATCATGATTACTGCGGAAAATTGCCTTTCGAGAATTATGCAATTTAATAAAATGCTTTATATTAATAAATTGACAATTAATATATCAGGAATTTCAGTAGTTTTATTTTATTACACCGGTTTAAGCACATAATTCCCCTATTAAAATTTCTATTAGAAACAAAATATTTTTATAATCGATAATTTGAGTACCAATTTCCAGAAATTTTGTATTTAAAAATTCATATTTTGAGGACGAAATCAATCAAACTTATAAATTTAAATTCGATTATTCAAAACAAAAATCTGAAGCATTTTAATTGGGCTATCGTTGGGCTGTTAAAAATATAACTTAGAAGTTTCTTTTCAAAAATTACTAATTTTAATTTTTTCACACTACATAACAAATTATTTAATTCTATAATAATTTTTATCTTAAAAAAATGAATTCGTTAATTAATTTTCATTTATAAAATTATTAATTTATGAGTTTAATTACTGGCAGAGTCCTGAAACTGAAATGAAATGCCTGAAAAAATGCGATGGATTCATAATTTGAGCGGGAAATTTGTGCGATGGCGTTGTCATCTGCACTTCCGGGCCCCCAAGTCCGCCAATTTTCACTGTCTACCGGCGTCTTGAACGAGAAAGACGTCCCAAGCGACTAGTAAGAATTATCCATCCATTTGATATACGAAAAGTGCATAATTAAACACATCAACAATTACCGTGTCTACAATAGCGAGTATCAGTGTTTTTAATTGAGACTAGAGATTGAATAGAATATTACAATGGCATTGCCACTCCTGCGGGTGCAGATTGATCCGATCATGGGCGACGAGATCGGCAGAATGAGGGCCCCGATGAGTGTGAGTCAATAAACCAAATTTACTATCCCTCGTTTATCAATTATTTCAATTGCAATTTGATCCACGAACATGTCTTATCCATAATTTCACGCTTTTTTTCTCTCACTATCTCGAATTAGCAAAAATATAAAGAACTGATTCCAAGAAGCTCCGGCCGTTGCTCCGATTCCTAGAAAAATTCGGGGGCTCCGAAGTTCTAGGAATACGAGAACGATGAAGATAAAACGTAACTCACGTCAATCATTCCTCGCTGACAATTTAATAGAATGAATCGACGGAGAATAATGTTAACTATTTTTTCATTATTTATTTAGATAATAAAAGGTATGCATCGAGTATCAGCAAATGTTCGTTAAGAATTTTTCCCGAGAATTGCAAACGTTTTAAACTCTTGTCGAACTTTTCCTTCGTTTCACTTCTTTTATCTTTCTATAGCTATTCACTCCCCTCACTCTGGATGTTAATAATTCATTCAATTGTTAACAATTATTGAGAGATTGTCTTCGGAAATATTCAGAAAATATTAACGATTATTAATCTTTGTATTAGGAGAGTGAAACTAACAAAAGATTTAACAGCGGAATATTCAATTTAGATGAATGCAGGGAAGTATAAATATTTCATTCGCAATCTCGGTCGCACTTGAAAAAAGTTTGCTTATATTTTTGTTTGATTGTTTGCCCCTTGAACCGTCAAAAATCTAAATTAAATCTTTAATGCTGGCGAATATTCCGCTATTGGCAGCTTCACTTTCATAGTCATCTCTCTCTCTTACGAAACATTCATCAGAATTTACAATTTTTAGCTAAAAAAATCATCAACCAATTCTGTAGATATTTTTCAGGATAACTTGGCGTGCCGGTCGTTGCTTAGACCTCCCGCGAGTCTCCACGAGTATCGGACGATATTTTTCCGTGGAAAGTGGAGGTTTTCCGCTCCGCGGGCCTAAAAATTAGTCCCCCTCCTATAAAAGGATTCCCCAACATAAATTCTCTTTCCAGAATCAATTCTCGGATATCATTAGATATTTTCCGCCACCTATGCCCCTTTTTTTTTGTTTGATTCTCCTTTGTTTCTCCACTGTTATGCATTCCGTTGAGAATTCCATACCATAGAAAACAATACAGAGTCGCGGGTGGTATCGTTCGCCGGTAAATACATATTTTCGATGAATATATAGCCCATCCATACCAGACTGAAAGAGTGGTCAGTGGTGGGGATTCGACAGGCGCATACGGGCTCAGTTAGCGAGCGAGTGAAACGGGTAATGGCAGGCGGCGTAGGTGATCCCTGATAAATGGCTCTGTCTAAGGTGCAAAATTTCATCCCAACTACTCACAACAATGTCCACGACACAGTCAAGGTAGACTCTCGCGTTTCCATACATACCCCAGACAATAATTTCAACAATAAATTGTGTTAAATACTTGGTAAAGTGGTTGTCCCTCGCAATCGCCGTTTTTGGATTCCAGGACAACCAATTGTAACTGTGCCACACATACGTTCACCCCACGGAGACAGCCTGATCTTATATCAGCTGTCAAATATTAGAATAAATAGAGCTCAATGGTCCGACAAACGGGTGCAAAAATTTTGCCGAATTTTATCCACATTTTTCGCCCGAATCATTCTCCATTCGTTTTTTTTTACATCGCTCCATCGTTGCGTCATGTGCCCTGCGGTTCCATCATATTTTGGATGTGTTTATTCACTCGTTAATTGCTTTCGTTTTTTTTTTTGTTAACGTCAGGTTGAGAGTGGTATCGACATGTTTGAAGCACCAGGAAGTGGCTGCATCACTGACAACAGGTGCAGGGAATATAATCCCTGGAACTATGACCTACTGGGCAGAAACTCCAATCACAAAGTAATTTTTCCACTATAATAATAATAGTAATAATGCATGTTATTTAATTATAATGTTAACTTGGTTTTGAATTAACTTCTATAAACAATGTTTCGGTAGAGAGAAATTCTACAAATTTTGGCAATTCATAAAATAATTCTATAGGATTTCTACTGAACTGTTGGTTAGTTTTTGGCAAATCCTATAGATCAGTCTTTATCTGCATTTTGAAAAAATAGAAATGCTCAATGGCCATGTTGTACTGAAAAAGTCAATAGAATTCAATTTGATTGTTCAAATCAAACAAATAAACGAGTACAAAATTCTCATGAAAAATTTCCTAACAGTGAAAGTTGCATAGAAAGTTTCAATGCTACGAATTTTCATGAATATTATCCATTGCTCATTTCCAACAAAAAAAAAAGCTCAGTATTTCTACACAAAATTTCAATTAATTTGCCTCATCTCCAATTAATGATACCAGTCTCCACTGGACGACGAGGAGAGCCAGGACCTCAACACCACAATGGTAACAGATCTCGTCGCAAAAATTCTGGACGACGAGCCAATAAGAAACGTCGAGGCATACACAAATCACTACAACGGAAATTCAACGTATCAAAACGACATACAATTACGTCTAAAACCCCGCAACTGCCCAGACAATTATGACCAAACAATTCCCCTCCAGTATCCCTACCCTCGCCCTCCAGTTCCCCAGGATCTGGAGGATCCCCGAGACTACGTCTGCGGAGTGAACCTGAAGGGTCTGACCCTGAACGACTGCATCTCCCGAACGGAAAAATCAAACGAGTACATGAACGGTCTGATGCATTCCCAGCGAGTGGATCACCAAAGACCCCTCAACTCCAACGACCCAAACCCTCCCCGCAATTATGCCCTAGGAACTGGTCTCCTAACAACGACAAATGGCTTGAACTACCAGCCCCCAAACTGGACCGAGAGCCTCCTCTCCCCGGACTACCCAAAAGACGTGTTCGGAAATTACCAACAGTCTCCAGCCTGCTCCAATCCCGACATGAACTTCAACACAATAGGAATCAATGACATGGACATCTCAAATACCCTGGTGACCCCCAACACCCACCACTCAACCCCAGTAATCAACATCCACGACACGTACAATACCTCGACAAATGTCCCCACCTACAGTCCAGTATCAGCAATGACAGACATGAGTGGTGACTCTGGTTTCCTCTCGAACTCGCCGCTCCAGCGATTCTCCCCAGCAGACAGTATCATCCACAGCTGTTTCAACAATTACCAACGCAACAACTTCGACGAGATGCAGGAGGGCCTGAGCAATATGATGCACAACGAGCAGAGGTACCTCCAGCACCAGAAGCCCCAGCAATACAAAATGGAGAAGCCCATGGAGACAAACTACAGACCACCAGTGCAGTCGACAAGATATCCAGGCAATGAGTACGACGTCAGGAATAACGAGTACAGGCCAATGACACCGAAGATCGATGAGGCCCTTCTGAAGATGCTGAGTCCTCAGCTGAAGCAGAAGGAGCAGGCCAACTATCAGATGCGTTTTGCTCGCAGTGTAAATTCCCAGAGCATGGACCAATCTCCAAAGTACAATTATCCAGTTGACAATGGCTATCACCATCGGTTCACTGCCAGTACGGAGAGTATCAAGCCCCTTCAGAGTCCAGTTTATCAGAATGGGGCGAAGCGTTCTGGGAATCCAAACTGCAGCTACCAAATAGACCCATTCGAGTTGGCTGGAGACATTGGGTACGGCTCCAGTGCTCACCTGGTGCTGGCAAGGGCTTCCATGGATCCCAGTGTTCTCAATCATCTCATGATGAAGCAGCGACAGCAACTCCAGAGGTCAGTTCCTGATGTTCTTTTGAATCCGAGATTCATGAGGGGAGGAGCACCTACACCTGGGGTCTTTCCATCTCTTATGCCTGTTATCTCGGCTGTTCCTTCGCTTCACTCGATGTCAGTGCTGTCTGGGGGAATGGGAATGAGGGGCAACTTGAGATCAACCAGGCGAGCTGGTCCCTCCTCTCTTCTTCATATGAGACTGGAGCAGACCTTCGAGCAGTTTAAGCAGCTCGAGAAGGAGAGGAAGAAGTGTGAGGCTGGACTCGCTGCTCATTTTCTCGGGAAGAGAGTCACCAGCGCTAATAATATTCCTGTTCCAAGGCTCCAGGGCAATCCCTCGCGCGCTGACAGGCTCATCATTGATCATTTGAGGGAGCATGCAAGGGTTATCACTCTGATTGCTAAGATGGAGCACTTGAGGGGGGCGAGTATGAATGAGAGGATTCACAAGGCCATGGAATTTTGGCTAGAGTCAATTAAGTTCGTGCAGGAGTGCAGGAAGAAGGAGATTGCTCATGCCAATAAGAGACAAAAGGATAATCCACATTGCAGTCCCATTCAGGATGATAAAGGTAAATTGCTGGGGGTTTCGTTTGGGAATGGGCAGTAAATATTCTAGATCAGTTATTGTGTGAAAATTGATTGAAAAAAAACACTTCATGAAAATGCATTCTTGAATTGATATCTATTTGAACATGGGGAATATTTTTATTGATGATTTGAAACGTCAGGGCATTTTCGTCTTTCTGTAACTCATTACAATTTTGCACTGCAATCGGAAATTTCCTGATTTCCTGATTTTCTTCCTGATTTTGTTTGTCTTAAAGCGAATTAAATTTTGAGTCATTTTTTTTTCAACTTAACTTAACTCAAATGACTCATGGGGGAAGATGAATCAACCAGTTATTTTAGGCTAGGATTAATTTCCCCTGATACTCTACTCACTCCCTCACTCATTGTTTCTTATCACAGATATTCTGGCCCTGGCAAACAGCATTCGCGAGCTAACAAAAGCTTCGAGACTTGCAAGAACTGGAATGTTCAATGCAATGCAAGCAACCCTTCTTCACAACATGGACATCGAAAAGACTATAGTTGAAACATCGAAGGATGCGATAATACCGCTTACACAAGGTGAGATGCAGCCAATCGTTGGTGATGCAGACAGCTTCAGCCCTAGTACCTAGCAATGTTGCTCGAAGCACACCGAGGTCAGCTCAATTTTACTCCACAAAATAAACTCAGAGTTACAGCTATCCGTACTTGATTGCGTCCGCTAACTGGAAAGCTCTTCGTTCCACTGACATTCTTCTTTCACAATTCGAGGAAAAAATCAGTTTTTTCCGAGATTTTGGTGCTATGTCGAAGCTTTTTCTCGCGAGAATGCCCTGATAACTTCACAAGAGCAGTCAACTCAAGGAATTTAAGAAAAAAAAATCATTGATGCTGTCAATTTTGTCGCGAATTTTTTACCCGAAATAACACAACTCTAAAATTTACATACAAAGAAACAGATGTGAGGCATTTTACTACTAATTTATTTAGAACTTGTGAGAGTATGTGAGATTTTATCCATGTTTTTTCCATTTCTACTTTTCATTATTCTTTTTTTTGTTCGAGATTAAACCCTTCGACCTCTTTAAACACATTTTTAAAGACTTCAAAGTGTCGAGGTGGTACATATTCTCGAAAATTTATTTAAATAATCTTTAATAGCCGAAACTTATCTAGACGCACGTACGAATAAATCAAATGGAAAATCCTAGAGTTTTTGCTGAGAGAATCTAGTGAATTTTCATTGGAATTTTATAAAAACAATTTGACAAAATTTTATTTCATTTTTTTGCGCCAATTCCGTTCAAAATTCATTAAAAAATTATTCTATAGCATTTCTTGATCAAATTTTCTTCTAGACCTTTATCGCGAGAACAAATTATGAAAATTTATTTATTATACCGAACAATTTCTATAAAACAAAATAATCAACTTTATTGACATTTTTCCATCGAATTGACGCAAAACTAAAGTCCCTGAATAAAATTCCAAGAGAAATTCAACGGAAGTTTTCAAAACAAAAAATCGCAATCGTTTTTTTATCAAATTCTTTAACACGTGCAAATGTACTCTACAAAAAAAACTAATGGAATAACTAGAAAGAGCATAACTCTGGTTATTTTCCTCAAAACTAGGTGAAAAGATGTTTTTAGACTAGTTCAATGTGGCCTTCCTTACGTGTGTGACCCAAAATGTGTGTCAGATAGTGTGAATAGATTTTAAAAAACCAAAAAAAATAACGAGTAAATGAGAAATAACTGTTTCGATATTTGCTGTCGAAATAACCTTAGGTGTTTAAACGAAGCAATCCAAATATGCTGTCCATCGTACTGTTCTACGTGTACACATAATTAAACACGTATTTGTATGTAAACGGCTTGCGCGCGAGCAATCACAGATACATGTACGCGATATATTGCGAGGAGTTGAAAGCAAACACGACAAAAAAAACCAGATACAACAATGCATCCACAGACACAAAGGACTTAGGCTATTTTCCTGAGTCAAGTGCAATTGTTTGAAAGTTTTACTATATATATTAATGCGTGACCTAAATTCACGAAAAAAACATGCCCAATAACTGACTAACTGATGCTATTTACTTACACCTCGAGTAACCCTAGCATTTTAACTCCTATTCCAATGACTCTCATCGAGAGACGATGAAAGTTTAAACGTGAATCATTTTCACGCAAATTTTTTACCAAAATTTTTCAGTCTTCTACTGAAACCCAAAACCTCTTCACCTCTTCTTCGTTTGTAATAATCGATTCCTGTTACATTTTATTTCACCTATGGAATTATTTCACTAGAAAACCTAGAATATTTGATGGAATTTTATTGAATACATTTTTCAAGAATTCCATTTTTTTTTATAGAAATTATTCTAGAGGTATTTTTCTGTGGGAATTTCTCGGCAAAAATTTATAAAGGGCTTCTTATTGAATTTTTTAAATGACAGAGCGAGAGAATTGTGGACAAAATCGTAAAAATTGTGTCGACGTGGTCCTGTAGAAAATATTCCAATAGAAAAAATCATATAAAAACATAAAATTCTCTAGGTTTTTCTATGAAATTCTTTCGTATGTGTTTCTATCGCTGTTTGTAAAATAACCATGATCACCCTTTAACAACCGCGATTTCCTTTTTTATATGTATTTTGTAACATTTTGAATAATCGTACTAGGTTCTGCGGTGCTTTGAGGTCTATAAAAGAATATATAAGCATTTTTCAGGCATGAAAATCTATTGTATTAACTGTGATAAAACTAATGCCAATTGAGTCGCCCCTAGATCCTTCTCGCGATCAAAATACTAAATTATATAAACTATATTCACGAGGAGTTTCGCCGTGTACTTAATTCTTGCAGGGGTAATTGTCACGTTTCATTTTTTTTTTTCGAGGAAAAACAGAACCACAAAATGCCTCTGAACAACCGCCATACGTAAGGACCACAATGGAAACGAAACAATGAATAAAAACCCCGCTTTGTTAAATTTCCAAATGCTTACATAAACTCACGTAAATATAGGAGAGCACGGTAGGGCAATTTAGCAGGGTGTTTTACGCTAGAACTATTCCGTAAAGAGGGTGATAGGCATTAAGTGCAGGCTAGTGACGAGTTAGAAATGCTGGAATTCATATAAATAGAAAAATTCATGTCGAGGGGGATAATCATTCTTGAAAATCGGTGCTTAGATTATTCAAATATTCGGAAATATAAAAAGAAAATTTGTTTTATCCTACAAAAAATGAAATAAAATCCTTCAGAGGATTTCATTGGAAGAAAAAACAAATATGAACTCTCTTTGAAATTCATACGGGCAGTCGAGCTCCATAGCAATATTGATATATTGTCTAGAATTTTCTTTTATTTTTTTCAGATCTCATTCTCTAATTATTAACATACATCGGCTTTTATGGACATTTTGCGGTTTAGTACCAAACTGCGTTATCATCTAACGTGATAGTATAATTTTGTGCTAAATTGATATATCTCCAGAAGAGGAGGTAACTTGACAAGATCTGAAAAAAATCGAAGAACATTCGTGGACAATTCAGCTATGATTATCAACATACTGAGTAAATTTGGAAGAAAGTCCATGTTTTACCTTCTTCGAACAAAACCTCTTTAGATAACTTCTGTAAAATTGTTAGAGATTATAAACAAACGCGTTAGTTGAATTAGTGTTAAAGCTACACAGATTTTGAGAATATATTAAATTGGCCATCCAAAAAATTACTTCGTAATCCTGAAAATATTGAAATTATAAAATCGAGTATTCGAGCATTCTCGCTGTGATTAGCCCCTCTCGAAATGTTTAGGGAGGAATTCACCTCATTACGAGCACATGGTCACGATTAATATTGAATTGAATAGGATCATAGCTGAAGTTCTAACTTAGTAGGTTACGTGTCCGACAATCCTATTTTAATTGCATGTGATATTATACTACTACGTACTACTTGAAAAACAAAATTCATAATGTTTATCGAATAGATGGAATTTATGCGCGATTTATCAATGCCGGAACAAATTGCGGGGAATATTGGACGTTGATTATTCGCGTGAATCAATTACCGCGGTGGAGTATTAATTTAAAGTGAACACTTGATTAAATCTAAATTACTTTTAAAGAAATGACCAATGCTCGCGCGGCTAGACAAGCATATCTTGATACAATTTTCAATACCTATTGTCCATTAGGTATTCTAATACCATATTCATCGTGATGTTTCATTTTTGGGAGTGGTTTGGGGGTTCTTTTAGCGTTCGTTAATGGCACTAAAGATTTTTTTTTCTCACAACCGAGTAATTAGCCACTGAATACGGCTGAGAGTTTATTTTCACCTTTTATTGATGTTTTTTTGTCGCCCTAAAATAGAGATAAAAGTCCTTTTACATCTGATTATATTTTCCAACTTCTCGCTTTTCATAAACACAATTTAGAAAAAAAAAACATTGAAACAAATTTAAACTTCAATAAAAATTGTTGAATTGATGACTTCTATTCGTCAATATTGGCATTAATTTCAATGTTTATTGTCATATTTTCGGCATGATAGGTAAAATGATTTATTAAACTGATTTTTATGATAACTCGAAGCCCTCCAATTCAGCCCGAAATTGATTTCCAAAAATTTGAAATAGAAGAAAAAAGCTTTTACATCCAAATCTGCTCAAAAACATTTGTCAATCTTTCCTGCATGAATTCAAGAGAAAAATTTCTTGAAAAAAAAATTAAAAATCGAGGAAAATAGAATCTTATTCATTGACCCACTGCTTTAATCATTAACCATCGAGTGAATTTTTGAAATTCTAATTCTTAAAATTCGCTTTTACATCCGACTTATCTCAACTATTTTTTCTCACGGTGTTTGCGCAATTGTAACAACGGGTGTTGATAAAAAAACTAAAAACGAATAAAAAAATATATGGTTGCTTCGGCTTCCAACGGTAGCTGTAATGTTATAGATGGCTCAATGTGAAAATTACAAGTCTGGTTTAATAAGAGTACTATATTAACGTTAAACATAAATATCCAATGACTATTATATTATACAAATATATATGGCATAGGGGAATAAAGGAGAGGAATATGTCTTGTGGGAGGGTTATTGATGGATTAAAACCCGCGAAAGTATTCGGGTAAAGACGATAAAAAAAAAATAATAATATATAAATTATTGTTAACGATAGGAACATGCATAGATTGGGAGAATTATTCTAGCGAGGAATTAATAACGAATAATTCTTGCGTGCATATCAAACGTATCTGGGATTGGTCACGTAACAGAATTGAATAATCGAATAGGAGAAATTATTTATGAAAGGAGACATAGAAATACAATTCGGTAGAAGTGTGCACTAAACTTTTATCCGAGATGCGTCCTAAGGCCCAATTCGGGTGTTATTTTTAGCGTAATTAATGTTGAATAAACGTAAACGTACATACGGTCTTCGCATCAAGTAATTTTCGTCCGCTTTGCATTGATAAAATAGATTTAAAATGGTAATTGAAAGAAATAACTGAACATTTAAAAAAAAACAAACTCAACATTTTTTACATAATATTCAGACTGACTAGATCGCTTCAAGTGCAGGTCGTGTTTTTTTTTTCTAGTAACGAGTCATTTAATTACATACGATTCATTAATTTTTCGAGAAGATTAATTGTAAATTTTTTCAATTGTACATAGATATTTATACTGGGAAGCTGACATTTTCCCGGATCATATCGAAACGTGCCCCAAGGGCACTCAACCAAATGAATATATTTTATTTTTTCCCCTTTTAAACACCGATCGAATTCTCATATCAATCGAATTTCATTTTTATCTGATTTATTGATTCATCTTTTAACAATAATATTCGAATAGCTGAACTAACAAACATTTTCGACATTTGAATTGAAGACCGAGTGGATAAATGTCATCGATTCTGAAAAAAACAATGTCTCGATGTATTAATTGTCAATTTAAAAAAGAGCGTCTCTGAACAAAAGATAAAATCAATGATAAATCAATCGCATTTGTTTTTGTGCAAAATATAGAGCTTTATTCTAAAAAAATCCCTAGCGAACTGAAACGAAGAATTGACGATAATTCGAGCAGTTCATAGATTTAAAAAAGAAATGTCAATGTTTAAATGTTTTCTTAGTGTTTAAGATAAATTGTAAAGAAAAATTCGTGACGGCTCCTCAATCAAATGGCAACGACTAAACAATTTTTTTACATAATTTTTTTTTGTTCATCCAACGACAATTATCGAAACATCAGTTTATTCTCAGGGAAACGCAAGTTTTTCTCGCCGACATTTCCAGTCACCTTCAGTGCTTCTTCAAAGTGCTCGCATTTTCTGTTCAACATTTTTCTTTTCTTTTTTATTAACGTGAACTGGCGTTTAACCAGATAAACATTAGACAATCTTGTTACACTGCTTTCAGAGTTTAAATAATGAGTGAAAAATCGGGATAGATAAATTGACGAACTAGGCGATAGTGAATAAAGTGAATTAAGACAGGGGTGACAGGAAATAATTAATAAAAAAAAAACACGGGGGGGAATTATTTCTTTTTTTAAGATATTGAACAAAAGTGATCGGAGGATAGATTTTAATACACTCGATTTGTGGACCATTGGAACATTGTACAACGACTACGTTACAATAATATATTTAAAACGTATGATAAAGTCCTCACTGCGAGACAATTAGCGTTTATGAAGTCCTTGCGAGCTCGATTGAATTATTTCACCCCAAGATTTCGCGTTGAACGATAAATTTGATTGAGGAAGACTCAACTCCACATGTCGAGCCGACAATACTTGCTAATGAAAGGAAATTCAATTAGAATTAAATTTGGAGACGCTCGACCGTGCAATAAACTGTGTCTAGAGATCGAATGCTTGAATTCGTCGTGCTTTTCTGAATTGTTTATTAAAAATTCTAGATTAAAGAACAATTATTTCGAAACGAATCCATTTTCAATGGCATGTCGAGACTTTAAACAAACGACGATAAAGAACGTTGATTCACTTAGTTTAATTGTCGATATCTTCGGGTTAGATGTGATAGCTTAAAAGAAACATCATTTAGGTGTTGAATACGCATTGCAATGACACTGTTGGTGTAACGACTGTGTAGTAACATTTAATGGCATAGATAGTTGTAGATCTGTGCTTTGAACATTATAATTTTATCTACTAATTTTTTCGTTCCTCGTTTTTAATGGAAATGATAATGATTATAGGCAGGTCCAAAGTGTCGTGTCAAACCTTGGCTAGTTTTATAACTATATTAGTATTTTTCTAGTTTTCATGAGAATAACGTAAATACGTGGAAGAGTAATATTTTATCAATCACAAAATATCCATTATTGAATATCATTAAGACGATATAATGACAGCTCCTGCGTTGAATTCAGTTACCTTTGAATAGTTATTAATATCATTATTTTCGTGTCCGCAGTGATTATTTCAGATTGAAAATGGGCACGAGACTGCCAGACTAGAATTACACTTATTGTATTTATTTTTTTTTGTTTTCATTTTTTAGTATAACTTTATTTTTCACTTTCTTCGACATATGATTTTATTTTTCAATGCAGAGAGCAATTACCTAGTCTACGAAGAGATAGTTGAATTTCTAAGACGAGAAAATTATTATTATTAGAGATTACACTTGCCTCCTGATTAGAATCGTGATAGGAAACCATTGGTTAGCTTCCATCGAAGGTATTACCTTATCGAGTCCTTTTGTTCGTTATTGATGAATGATCCAGAGATCAGTATTTCTGTAGGATTTCTCCTATTCGGGGGAAGTCATGCACTGGGTACCAGGGAACGGTTGTACGCAAATATTACGTGTACGAAAGATTTTGCAGAAAATTGTAGTGCTTTCTAGAAGAATTCTATAAAAACGAAATTCTAAGCTTTTTTACTGGGTTTTATAATGCAAACGGAGGGAAAATGCAATGGAACTTTTTTTTTTTGAAAATGTAGGCCCAAGAATTTCGCCTCAATAAATAAAAATTGGCTTCTTATAGTTAATAAATTAAAAAATGATATTTGTGTACGTAAATAGGTATAGCTTATTTTTCCATGAGTCATTCAATTAGGATTATTCCTTGACATTAAAAAAAGACAACTGCTGTTGTGGATTTTATTATGAAAATTAAATAAAAATAAAACATAAAAAACAGCTGAATCACGCGTAACAATTAAATTATTCAATTTCCAATAGACTTAGAAAAGAAATACTTCGTCAGAAAATTTCTTGTAGAAAGCGCCAGTTTTTCTCCTAATTTTTTCAAAACGTATACGAATGCATCACTTGCAGTCACACTAGATTAAGATTATGGTTTTGTCTTGGTTCAAACTAACATTTACCTTTATTTTCGCCTATTACATGATTAATACGCATTAATTACTTCATATTAATATATTGAATTGATATATATCGTTAAATGGGCTGTGGTAGAAAAAAAAACGAAAGGAAAAAAAAAAACAAAAAATACCTTTATATACTCTGTATGCACCCAAGTGAGAGAATCGTCGATTTAAAATCCAAAAAATCAGTGAAATTACGATTAAAATATTGAATGTAATGGGTCAGATGGTTTCGTAGTGTCACCGTCAATCTGTTAACTCTATCACAACGACCACCGTGCACAAAGCTGTACCTAATTAATAATGTTAGTTAGTGATGATGAGAGCGATAAAGATGAAGAAATCCGTCATAATAATTGTCAATAATGTGCTGTACCTATAACTGTGCCCCCGCAGTGTGCACGCGAGGGTTTGTTAGTTAAAATTTTCCAAGTCCCGAGAAACAAAATCGCCGATCCGTTCGCTGTCATGCGCCAGCATTCAGCTCCCGAGATAATACTTTCGTTGTAATATTTCACCGCCAGTGATACTCCATTCAATCAATCAGTGAATACGCATTTTTCTTTTCATTATGTGATTTATTTTTTATTAAGAAGATTCAGTGGAAAATTTTATCTCTGAAGCGGAATGCCGAAGCAGTGCGAACTTCACGTGTAGTTGAATCATTAGCTCTTAGTCCGCTAGTTAGATTAAATTGGGACGGAAAGAGGGATTGTAGATTCTTGCTCAATAAAATGATGAAAAAAAAAAAATAAATAAACCACATACAAGCGCTTCGAATTAGACTGGCAAGGTGCGTCCTCCTGAGGTTTAATAATCAATAATCGTTTAATTTTTATAAGTTCAACTTACTGGAGATACTCAACTGGAGGACGGTCTTCCCTTCTGAAATGAAAGAAAAAAAAACAAATGTAAGAGGAATAATGAGAATAATTAATTAATGTTAATGTGCATCTGAGAGTAATTCACGAACTCGTCTCCTTCCAATTCTTTTCTACCAATCGCTTGCCAAGTGTTTTGTCAATTTCGTGATTGAGACGAGCACGTGAACCGGCGGTTAATGATAATAAATAAATCTCAGAATGTGTCTTTGCAAATTTAATTTTCAATTTTTAGGTTATTGATGATGAATAGCCCCGAGCTTAATTGTAATCCGCCTGTAAAATTCCTGTTTGTACCTTAAATAGTTTACAATTATTGGATATTTGATGGAGAATGTATTCTTGGAGCTATTGAGTTTGGAATGTCGATGAAAAATTGAGGGAATCAGTTGAAATAGAGGAGTAATAGATTGTGGAAGGACCAGAGTAGTTGCGCTTGGTCGTTGATGCGCTGTAAAATCATTTTGTTCAGGGATTTTCCCCAGGTGCTTAGGTTTGGGGGAGTCCATTTAGATTCATGTGATGGAGAATCATTCACTAATTTGAAGTGTAAATTAATTAATGAAATCTCAAAAATGTTTCTGATATTATGTCCATTTGTAATGCTGTGAAAACAATTTAGCCTGCCGTTGAGTTTCTTCTTTTTTTTTGCAATAAGATTGCGACGGTTGTGCGATTATGAATCGCATTGTGAGATAAAAACAACATTTTATGTATATCTTTGAACCTGCTAATGGTTGGAAGTTGCGTTTTATTCAAAGTGTCCTTTCTATGTAACTGGTTTAACCCAAATAAATGGTACCTTTCATGTTCAAAAATATTTTGTTGTGTACTTCATCCTTTGGGCGTGGACTTTTCCTTATTCGTAATGTTATCAGTGATTTCCGGTGTTCATATTGCGTATGTAGTATTCAATTAATTTTAAATTTGGGTAATCACTTCGAGAAGACAGGTAAGAAGATAATTTTTATAAAAATTATACTGTACAACAATTTTTTTAATTTTTTGTTCTGCTTTCTTTTGAATGAAAAGGATCACATAATTATTGAGAAAAAAGAATAAAGAATGATGAAGACGTATGTTAATTTTAGGAATATATTTCCCCTCATTTTATTCAATTTATTACATACCCTACATCTTTATATTATGTAAATCAAAGTTTTTCATTACCTTATTTACATTATTTCTCTGCATCCAGTCGTTTAATTGCAAACTTGCAAGCACAACTTTTCGCCAAGAACACATACAGTATTTAATTGCTTCCACACTTATAGAAATATCTCAATGAAACAGGTAAGGAAAATTTCTATGAAAATTATATTGTATAATATTTCAATGCTCAGTGTACTCGTGTTCTCTTTGCTCTAAATGTAAAATATTCCTGATGATGAGTCAGAAAGCAATGACACTGGATCCACTCGACATTTTTTTTTTGATTCATATGATACAGTCGATGTTTGGAGGCACAGAACTTCCAGAATAACTTTTAAAAGTAGATAATCCACTTTTTGGAGATACCAAAAAAAAAAATATAATTGACTAAATGGATAAATATTTTCGGCACCAAGGAATAAAAAAAGAGGACGATATAAATAGCAATTGAATAATTACTTAAAGATTAAATGCAAATACCGATGACAGAAAAGCTGGTAAATGTTAGCATCCCATGGAACAATCGGTGAATTACTGGATTCAACGTAAAATCATTTTCAATAACTGACATGTAGTGGGGGGGAGGGACACATTTACGACTCACATTCGGTACCTGCTTATTAATCAATTTAAATAAAACGCGTCTCGTTTAATTATGATTATCATCGTTCTAGATTTAAATTGCATTATATTCAAGAGATTATGCACTTTGAGGTTTCTTGTACATTGCCATCTGCCTTCTCAATCTCCATCAGCAATGTGTGAAATATATCAGCCACTGATTCATTCTGTTTTGCACTAGTTTCCAGGAATGCCGCGTGCCAAGAGTCGGCCAGACGTTTTCCCTGCTCTGTCGTCACCATTCGGTCTACGTACAAATCTGTTTTGTTACCAACTAGAACGATTGGAACACTGGAAACATACAAATTCATGGAGATCTTAATCTTCTGGGTATGGCGAGACTGGTGGAATTTCTAAGTTGCGGAATTGCGTGATGAGATTGTTCATACGTTTAAAATCTGTTAATTCGGTTTTCGTTGTTTCTTTTTTAATGCGGAATGATTTTCGGTTTTCAGTAACTCTCCAAAAGTTATTAGGGGCATCAGAATAAAAATAAGTATAAACATTGGAGCAGATTGTTTTGTTAATTTTATGACAATTAAAGATAAAACTGTGTGCATTTAGACATGCTTTTGAAATGTCTGATCCTCAATATAAAAAAATCAAACTATAACGCGAGAAAAAAGTAGACAATTAATTTTTTTAGTACAATTTCGTGCAATTTTCTGGGAAATCTTTGAATGGGTCATGTTAATTTTTTTTATGAAAAAAAAACTTTGTAGATACTCACTGAACTTTTCCAGTTATGTCGAGCAACTTGTCGTAGATAATCTGTACAACTTCGAAACTCTTCGCACTTGTTATGCTGTACACGAGTACGTAACCATGAATATCCATGGAATACTGGGTTGGAAAGATGCTGTATTCATCCTGACCAGCAGTATCAACTAACTTAACTTCATAGTCTTGACTATTTACACGAGTACTTTTAGTAAATGCTGAAATTGAATTATCAGTATTTGATTATTTTTGTACTCAACATTATTACGCCGTTTTAAGTACAAAATATCAGGGATTATTTTTCTCACTCGGATTGTGACAGTCAGAGTGCAGTAGCTGAGGCTAAGAAAGAGAATTACATCGGAAATTTCTAAAAAAAAATTACAGTTCACTTCATGTTATTTCCTGCACTCTAGTCGGCCGAAATCCGGGTGAAAAAATCCTCCGTAAAATACCACTCGTGCTCGAAAATAATTTTGGAGCACGAGTGGTATTACTAGTGAACAGTCACGAATGACTCAAAATGCCATTAAAATGGTTAATTTCATTATATAATTCCAAAAATGCTTAAAAAATAAATTCGTTTGTGAAATTATTACTTAATTTTTACACATTTTCATGAATAAACCATAGAAATTTCTTGTAAAACAATGAATATTAACAATTAATGGACATCTGCAGAGAATCAATTGAAAAATATTTCTCATACATACTATTTTCAATAGTAGGATCATACGAATCGACGAACTGTCCCTCGACGAACTGAATACTTAACGAAGACTTTCCCACTGATCTATACCCCATAATAGCTATTTTCCTCTGCTTTGGAGGCATCCTGATCGGTTTTTTATTCTCAAGGTTTCAGGGATAAGCCATAAAGACTCGATCATACTCCGGTTATACCCTTTAACAAATAAACAGACGCCAACAATGTTGTGTAATTACATGCAATTAGAATCAGTAATTATATTTTCTAGTACTGCAGATAATGGCTTCACTGAGATAATTATGCATCCAGTGACCTTCTGGCTAACCCGTGCAAATGATCCAGAAAACTCATGAAATTTTATGAAATATTCAATACTCAATGGAATAATTTTCGGCCGACAACATATCCAGTGGAAAATATTCTATCAAAGAGAGTAATGGAATTTGATTTTTATCCTATCGATTGTTCAATTTCCTATTGGGCTATTTTAGTTTTAAAAAAAGGGAAATCGACGACAATTTATTGATTTAAAAAAATCACTTCCGATTGAAGTTCGGTTTGAACCCAATGTTGTGGGACAGTTCTTGACCGATTTTTAAAAACATTTTAGAAGGATTAGACGTAGTGATCGTTAACTGATTTGTAGATGATGAGATTACGATTCTGAAATGATAAAAAAAATGATAAAAAGCAAGTCATGTGGAAATTTTCAGATCATTTGAGGACCACAGGAACCAATAACTTCAAAATAATAATAACAGTAATTCATAGAATGATTGTAGCTTTTCGGAAAATTCAATAACATCTAGAAAAAACTATTGTAAAATGAAATTGTACGAATTTTTTCACTAATTTTTTTCCTCCATATACAATCGACAGAAAACTGAACTGAATTTCCAATAGAAGTTGCATAGAAATCCCCAGCAATTTCCACTATTAATTTGTTTGTACACTCATTAAAAATTCACCGAAATCCATGGAATTCTGCGACATTTTTTTCAAAATTTAATCAAATCCCTGGAAATCTGACAAAATGTCATCAGAATCCTTGAACTATCAAGAGCGTAAAATCCACTGCACAAGTTTTTAATTGACTAATTACCCCTCGCGATAACCTCAAGAGTTTTAATCCAAAAGTCACTCCAGAAATCCACCAGGACAAATTTCATCGTCCAACCGACGTACTCAAAAGCGGTATTTTCCTCAAAGGAATGAGTGTCTGATGATGCACTCATCAAACGCGTAGAAGCCCCAGAAAATTGCGTAGAGTCGACGTGGAGGGTAAAAAAAAATTGTTATTCATCGCTGGGGCTACGATTATGAGAAATCAAATTCTGTACGAATTGAAAATTGCGTAGCAATAATAACCAAAAAAAAAAAACAGAAAGAAAAAAAAATCATCCAACTATGAAGTGACTTCTCATCGTCCAAGAGCAATTGTCATTCGATTGAGACTCATCTTCTCTCTATTTCTGGATTTTTTTTTCTAAAACTAGGCCACATTGATGAAATATTCCATGAGAGCAAGAGTAACTACGGGCGTGGGTGTACGTCTCAAGTGCGCGTTAAAGGACCCAAAGCGTAACGTCATGCCTCAGAGGTGTTTACGTTATTACCTGTTCACCACTTGATTCTCCGTTTGACAATTAAATGGACAGCGATGACTCGATTATTATCGTTCGTAACTAATACCACTGGAATTGGGGGGAAATAAATACGTGGGATTGTTGTGTCGCGCAGTAGTTGACTTCAATTACAAACGCGCGCACTTGATTATGTATTTTGCTTTTCACGAGGAAGCAAGGACAGTGATCTGCTTGTCCCGTGAATTTACATTGACGAAGATGGATATGTGGAGCTGGAGATGCTACCCATGGAATTGATATTAACCGCCATCTGTGAGAGGAAATTTGTGTCTGAAAATTTATAATTTCTGTAAACAATTCGCCATTTCTATTTAATTATAAAAGTTAATTATCTTTTCTAAATTAGTCTTTCCCTTGCCAATTTTTCCATTAACTTCACGGTTTTAATTTATTATTTCATACTTTATGTTCAGAATTAATTATCAACAATATTCTTCAATTTCACCTCTTCATTGTTGACCCAAAAAAAAAATCTCCCATTTACAAATTTCTCAATTGAATTCTCGCGTAAAAAAATTGGACGAAGTAAAATAATTGTCAGAAATCCTGTTCATTTATTTATTCATCATCAATTCATCCGCATTCATTTACAATTTTCCAATCAGCCACAACTATCCTAATTGCCGCCCTCTCCAGCTTTCATATCACATTACAATAAAGCATGTATAAATTAAAAGAGTACAAAATGAGATCACATCCTTATCTCCGACGCATTATCTACGAAAAATGTCTAAATAAAAAAAAAATCCATTATTCACATGATTCCTAAAAATCTCCTCCTCAAGGCAAGCCCATGCATTACAAAAATTATAAAACAAAAGTTAAAAAATCGAGTTGACCATATTTTTCTGCCAAGTCCCCTCGACTAAAATCCACTAACAATAGGGATTTGGAATGACACCGACACCGACTCCCCCCTCGTGAGCGCACATTGGAGCAGCAAAGGACCAGGTATTGCTCCTGGGATCGTAGACCTCGACAGCTGAGAGATTGGAGACCCCGTCGTAGCCCCCGATGGCCCAGAGTTTGCCCATATTGGCAACAAGAGCGGCTCGACTTCTCATCATATTCATGGGAGCAACGAATTCCCAGCTGTCTTTCTGGGGATCGTAGACCTCCACCGTCTGCAGGAATGTCGAGCCATCGTATCCCCCGCAGACGTAGAGTTTTCCATAGAGTGTGGCCACCCCCAGACGACATCTCCTCGTCAGCATCGGTTTGACAGTTGTCCAAAGCCCAGTCTGAGGATCGTAACGCTCCACCGAATCGAAGATAGATAGCCCATCGTGACCCCCCAGAGCATAAATGTAACCCTCGAATGCAATGACTCCGCCAGCAGAGCGATGCTTATTCATAGATCGAAGGATCTGCCATTTGTCCGTAGCTGGGCAGTATCTCTCGACGATATTGAGGGAGATGACTCCGTCGTAGCCACCGCAGACGTACAGATAATCGTTGAGGGCTGTCGTACCCACGGCACTCCGCTTGTAGTGCATGGGAGCAATGATCTTCCAGCTCCTCAAGGCCGGATGGTAAACCTCGACTGTCGACAGTCTCTCGACTCCGTTGTAACCACCGAAGGCGTACAGTTTGTTCTGGTGGACCGCCACACCCACTCGGCTTCTGTCCATTGTCATGGCTTCTGAACGCCTCCAGGTGCATTTGTAGGGGTCGTACACCTCAACTGTACTCAGGGAGTTTCCATACTTCGTCAGGCCACCCACTGCGAAAATGTCTCCTACCAGGTCGTTGCACAGACGCGGACGAAATCTGAAGGACTCCAGAAGGTGTTTACGTTCCGGCATCAGGTGACAGTCCTTCGCGTCGTCCAAGAGATCTCTGTAGACATGAGGAATGCATCATTCTTTTTTTAAGTTAAACAAATCCGGAAATTTCATGATATCTTCATTTTTTTAAATCAATTTAGTTTAACCCATAAAAAATGGAAATTAGCTTGGGCTGGCATTGATTTTTTTTTATCGCACGTTTAAATTTTTAGTCATTACAGTGATAATTCCTTATTTATCATTGTCATTTTAAGAAAAAAATGAAAAAAATATACACCACTGATATCTTAAATATCATAATAAGACAAGAAAAAATTCGTGACAATTTATTCCCAATCTATTCTTATTGCAAAAGCAAAAAAACTGCCCGTAAAAATTCTCCAGCGAATGGTCTAATCACCTGCACTCATGTGAGCGTTTAATCAACTCCTCCTTGGCCACATGATCCACCAGATACTCAGGACTCAGCAGTGGTAATCTGACGAGAATCAGTAATTTCGGCAAGTGCTCAATCCTCTCCTCCTTGTGTTTGACCCACCTGAGGACAGCCTCGAAGACCTGTGCCTCAGACACAACATACAACTCATCCTTACAAATCAGCTCCTTCAGCTCGCTAAAAGGTAATGACAAAAATTCCTCAGAAAATGAGACATGATGAAAGTGTTGGTGAATGTATTTGGTGGCTTCCTCCACGAGACCTGGACAGCTCAGTCTGTCTGCAAAGCTGCAAATCCCCAGGGCATTGTGTGGTTGTAAATGTGATTTTAGTACGTCAGCACATGCGTCACGGACTTTGTTTAATTGGAGAAAAGAAGCACCCATCATGATACTTTGGACGTTGTCCTTGTTCAACGTGACTTTTCCACTGTAGGCGAAATTTATTAGGGCTTCCAGGGCACTGCAATTAATCATTGCACTGTGTGTTTTATTCCATTTCTATTCTACTCCGACAAATCGGCAATATAAGCAATCCATAGCAATTTAATAACGTGGTAATTACATAATTAAAATCGATTAATTCCATGGCACGTTAAATGATGAATTGGGTAATTCAAGAAAATTAATAATAAAATGCACTCCAGAAATGAGCAGTCGATAAGAAATGGAGGAAATCAAAAAAACTGAACAATTCACAAAATAACTAATTAAAATTTATGAATTCATTAATTTGTTGACTGAAGAGTTAAATCGAGAGATTATAAATATTTTCCTTCAAATTATTTGAGTTATACCGAACGGAAAACCCACAAATCCTTCAAGAAATGGCTTCCTCCTGAAAATTCCCCTATTTCTCCCTCTCCCTGTCCCCAGCCGAAACCCCAAACCCCATTCTCTACTCACATAGCGTCGAAGCCCTGTATTGTAATATCCTTCTGCTTGCTCTCAATCATATTATTCAAGAACATAGCATGAAAGTACGGAATCGTGGCGGCGAGTACGATCCTGTGGGCGCTGAAGGTTTGATCCTCGATCTGCAAAAGCCGAGAAATAAACCCTCAATAAATCCAGTAAACAACTCCTTTGTTTTGACACAAAGCCATCAAGGTTATGCCCTACCTTGAGCGTGACATCGCAGAGTTTGCCCTGTCTCCTGATCTCCTCGAATATTGGAAAGCCCTGGGCGAACAATTCGGGTTCTTGAAACACAATTTGCTCACAATCATTATCAATTTTGAAGGCTTTTAACTGTTCCGCGAGGCACATAGTCTTTCCTGTACCCCTCGACGTTAATCCGTAATTGCGTTGATGGCGCACGGTTGGCAGGCCGGCGCGTCTTTCAACTACTGCAGGCCTCGATGTGCCGAGACGAAGTGCAGCCAGTCTATCCCCACCCGTTGCTTGCCTGTGAACATCGTTTACGGAACGATTATTCATTTTATTTGCCGAAGAAACTCATCGACCGACAAAAATTCTCCCATCTCAAAGAGCTCAAATAAATTGATGTAAAAGTGAGTGACTCCCGGTGATAATCTGTACTGCTGATCGAAATTGTCGAGAGCACTTTGAACCCGAGGGACAGTATTTCGTAAACAAAGACACGTGCGGCGGGGGGTATATTTACATTTACATTGGATCACTCAATCCTGGATTCGAGGAGTACAAGAATAATCCGGTGAGTATCAACTACTGCAGACCTGGTTGGACATTTTATTCGCACAAGAAACGTCTCGGAGCAAAAATTTCCCATCTAAAAAATTTAATATCAATTGCAGGAAGGAAATAAGCCTCGAGACCTTGAACCAATGGGTCAATATTTCGTAAACAAAGACACGTTGGGCTATTTACATTGGAGTCACTCAATTCCAGATCCGAGGAGCACAAAAGAAATATCCGGTGAGACAGTTTACGAGGTGCACTCTGTATTTATAACTTCACTTTTGTCCCATTGAAGTGATCTTCAGTCGCTACTCGAAGTAGTTCTACAAGTGATTCGCCGAAAGCTGGGGCAACTCCTTTTAAACTTGGGCTTTCTTTGTTTCTAAACTTGGAACCGTCGGGTGTATTGCTTGTCTGCCTTACGGGGACGATGAAAAATCCACGCATTTCCCCCTTTTCGAGCTCTGAATTAAATAGTTGATCTAGTGCAAATCGCGTAATGGGATAAACCCGTGAGTGTTTTTATTGTTAATGAATTGCCATTGTTGAAGGGACCATAACACTCATTATATTATGACTCGAAGCAGTGATAATCTGAAGATGAGAAAGGCGAAAGACCAGAAGGAGTTTATGTCTTTGTCTCGATTTTATTGTTTGCGAAAAATCAAATTGTTGCCGCTGGATTGTGGAAAGTGTCAGCACCACCTAGGCTTGTGCGAGTGAATCGTCTATTCGACGAAGACGAAGATAAACATGCCTGTTAACCTATAAATGTCAAACCGCTCCTAAAAAGTCAAATGGAAAAAGGTAATTAGGTAATATTGACATATCAATGACAAAACTTCGTAAGTCAATCGTCAATTGATGGTTTTGGATTTTATAATGAAGGAATAATTCCTAAATCTGTCAAGCGACTATTACTTGCCGCTTTCATTAATTTAATAGAAGCGATTATTTTGATTTATTTAATTGTTTATTCAATTAAAATCCTGCAATCATTGAAAAAATGACGACAAATTAGGAGCCATTGAAAGCAGACTTTTCATTTTTCATTTTTCAGAGATCTAGAATGGAAACTGACTATTGAAGCTGCAAAAGTTCCAGAAAATCAGCAGGAAGAACCCAACAACTAATCCTAAATTTTAATAAATCATTCATTATATCATTGCTCACCCACCGACAATGCAAATAAACCTCAAAAATTAGGGCCAATAAATCCTCGTCTTAAGACATCATAAGACCTCTGCAATCAGTAAAAACAGTCCAATGATTTAGGCACTTAAAAAAATATTTTAAAAACCCATAAAAAATGGAATTTAAATTCGTCCAGGAAATAGACTGCAAGCATGGAGCAGTGAGGGCAGTGAGATTCTCAGTTGACGGTGCCTATTGCCTGACCTGTGGTTCAGATAGACGTGTTAAATTGTGGAATCCCTACAAAAATGCTCTACTAAAAACGTACAGTGGTCATGGGGATGACGTGATGGATGCTTACGCCGCATGCGACAGTAGTCAAATAATCTCCTGTGGACTGGATAAATCTGTGATTCTGTGGGACGTGGCCACAGGCTCACCAGTCAGGAGGTTTCGAGGTCATGCAGGTGGTGTGACAGCTGTGAGGTTTAACGAGGAGTCCTCGATGGGAGTCTCCGGTTCTCGAGACAACTCAGTCATGTGCTGGGACATGAGATCGAGGTCCTGCGACCCAGTGCAGACGTTGAACGACGCCAAAGACGCCATCTCCAGTATCAGAATATCTGATCATGAGATATTGGCAGCCTCCTTTGACTGCCGAATCAGGAGATATGACATTAGAGTTGGAGAGGCAATAGCAGATTGTCTTGGGGAGCCTGTGGTCTGCGCCAGCTTCACCAGGGATGGACAGTGTGTTCTGGCTAGCTGTGCTGATGGTGTCATCAGACTCATGGACAAAGATACTGGGGAATTGCTTGGGGAATTCAAGGGTCATTCAGTCAAGGAACTGTGTCTTGAGTCCAGTGTGGATTGTTATGATGCAAAAGTCCTCTCTGGGTCTGCCGATGGGAATGTTTGGGTGTGGGATCTGGCCAGTCAGAGCGTCCTCGGAAAACTCAGGGGGGACAGGGCGACGAAGTATCCAACTGTTTCTCTCAGTGTTCATCCACAGGAGAACTGTATCGTGGGGGCCAATGGGACCAGTATTCTTATGTGGACTGCGAAGAAAGATGATTCATGAGTTGGTAGGGAGTTGGAGACATTGAAGAGGGCTCAGGAGTTCATAGATGGAGTTGTTTCTTGGGCTCGTTCTATTTGATAAGCATTTTTCGTACATTTATCTGGTTCAAGAGCTCGTCCAACATAATAAAAAGAAACAACAAAGATGATTTAACAGTATATAATTTGGCACTTGCTGACATGTCGGAGGACGATGTAAAATTAATTTAATTGCGTGGAGACTGCCATAAAATCGATGAGACTTATTATACAGCAATAAGATTAGATTCAACTAAAGTAAATATTAGAAATTGTAATGAGATAAAAATTGTTGCCACAAGTAACAAGACAATATATATTTGCAGAAAATATATTTCCAAAAATGCTATTAAAGAATGGAATTGGATGCTAAACAATCGTTTTCATCCAATGATTTCAATTTTTATCAATAATGAAAGATTGAATAGAAAATGTGGCAAAAAATCTTCAGGAAATTGTCTGCGTTCTTTTTTTACTCTGTACTTTGACAAATCTCATTGAATTTACCCGGCCTCCATGAGTGGCGACTGTAGATGGCACGACCTGTTTCTGGTCGCCACAACTCCAGTTTTTTTTTTTGCCATAAATAATACAAAGTCATCTCTATCAGTAATTTCTCAACGTATGCGCATATTTACGCTTTTTCTTCGCTTTGGAACACAGGTCAAAGTACGACGATCATTGCATTTGTAAAAATCAGTATCAGTAACAGTTGAGAAACGTGTTGTTGCAATTCCTAGTGTCACAGTGAAGGCGTTGGCTCCATTTCGCCGCTCATCAATTGAATTACGGTCTTATCTCCCTGCATTTACGTCTCAACAGGTGAATTCAACCAGAGAAAGTTTTTCCGTTTTTTTTTTCGTTGATGCTCAAAGTGCAGAAGTAAATTGGACTTTCTCCCTGTTGGATATTTTCAATTACATTCCGTCGTCATAAATCTTGTTTTGCATAGAAAGTATAAATTTTTGTTGCTTCATTGTTATCTCTGAAGTTTATTGCTTCAAACATTTCTTACTAATTTTCATATCAAATAAATAAATGTTGAGATATTTTGGGTAGAATTTTCTTGTGTCAATTATTCTCAGCTTTTCAATTTGGTTATCCAACCGAGAGAGAGGAGACAAATCGAGTGGACAAAACTTGGTATATTCACGAACAAAATTTTTTCTAAATATACTTGGCCTTATTATGGTAATAAGTATTTCTTAAATGACACTGTGTAACAAAAAAAACAAGAAAATTTTCTACCCCATTGATCAGCTGTTCCCAGCAAATTTGTCGAGGGACTAAAAAAAGTTCTTTCAGCTCCAAAAATGGTGCGGAAAGAAGGAGTATACGTTGTCGGAGTGGGAATGACAAAATTCGAGAAACCAGGTAAACGAGATGACTTCGATTACCCCCAAATGGCGAGAGAATCGGTGACGAAGGCCCTGAAGGACGCAAGAATCCCTTACGACGAGGTAAAAGCCGCCTGCGTTGGCTACGTCTACGGTGATTCCACCTGCGGTCAGCGAGCCCTCTACGAAGTTGGCTTGAGTGGCTGTCCAGTCTACAACGTCAACAATAACTGCTCCACTGGCTCCACAGCTCTACTAATGGCAAAACAAATAATCGAAACTGGACGAGCGGATTGTGTTCTAGCTCTTGGTTTTGAGAAGATGGAGCGGGGCTCTCTGACCTCAAAATTCAATGATCGAACTAATCCCATGGACAAGCATGTCACTCTTATGGCGGAGATTGCTGGGATGAATGAGAGTCCCATTACAGCTCAATTGTTCGGAAATGCTGCCATTGAACACATGCAGAAGTACGGAACAACACCCGAGCATTTTGCCAAAATAGCTTACAAAAATCACATGCACTCGGTGAACAATCCTTACTCGCAATTCCAAGACAAGTACTCCCTCGAGCAAATTAAGAATTCGCCCAAGGTCTTTGGGCCATTAACTAAATTACAATGTTGTCCGACTTCCGATGGTTCTGCAGCTGTTGTTCTGGCCAATGAGGATTTTGTACGACGTCACAATCTGTATGGACAAGCGGTGGAAATTCTTGCTATGGAAATGACCACCGATACCGCCTCGACTTTTGCTGAACGGAGCAGCATAAAACTCGTTGGGTAAGATTTTTTTAAGTTGAAAGTCGGCTTTGGAATCATTGTAAGCAAAAAATTTCTGATTTAATGAAGGCCATCGAATTTCAAGGTATTTTTTTGCGGATTTTGAGGATATACCGGGGAAATTCTTGTAAATTTTATATTGACAATAATTCCAGATCCCATCGTACCTATTCCAAATCCTATCGTATGGTTATCTGTGACGTCACAGAAAAATGTGAAACGCTGAATAAAATGTCCTTTTTTGATGCAAAAAATGTGGAACGTTTCACGGTTTTCAAGTTGAATAAGAAAAATGATAAATTGTTAAGAAGGCAGTGGGACCATGAAAATTAATTTAATAAATTCTGAATATTTACTATGAAATAGTTACGACATGACAAAGAATGCCGCGGAGAAAGTGTTTGCCAGCGTTCCTTATCGTCCGACGGACGTCGACGTCGTGGAACTTCATGATTGTTTCTCAGCGAATGAATTGATCACGTACGAAGCTCTGGGTCTCTGTCCCCCGGGGAAAGCCGGTGAGCTTATCGACAGTGGGAACAACACCTACGGAGGCAAGTACGTGATAAATCCAAGTGGAGGGTTGATATCGAAGGGCCATCCCCTGGGTGCCACTGGTCTTGCCCAGTGTGCCGAGCTCTGCTGGCAGCTCAGAGGACAGGCAGACAAGCGACAAGTGCCAGGTGCCAAACTCGCTCTCCAGCATAATATCGGTCTTGGCGGAGCTGTTGTTGTCGCATTATACAAACTGGGCTTCCCTGGAGGCATCAGGAAGAATCTGGTCAACGCAGCAACTTCTCCCGATCAATTCAAGGTGGGGCAGAAGCCCTTCGATGATGAAGCAGTCATTTTAGGGCACTAAAAATTTTTTTGTCAATTTGTAAACTAGGATGAGTGCATTTTACTGAGGACTAGGTATTGATGAATATCTTAAAAATTAAGTTTAAATTCTCGCAAGAAGATTTTTCGTCAGCTACAAAAATAGTATATTGCCGGATGGGCGTTATGGGGTCTTTTGCTCCCGTGGCGTTTGGCAAACCGAGCCGAAGGCGAGGTCGCCAACCACGCGAGCAAAAAACCCCATAAGGTACCGTCCGGCATAATATTTTGCCGTAGTGATTAGCAGTACGGCAAAAGTTTAATGAAGATTGTTCTATCTCTCTTCAGTTGAGAGGTATTCATCAATAAGTAATCCTCAGCGACCCGCACTTATCATAGTTTAACAATTCATGATGAAGTGCTGAATATTTGACGAACTTTAATTAAAAAAACATTCCACCGCTGATGAGAATAGTGATAATTCAAAAAATAAATCGGAATTGATGTTGACGATAAAATAATTATCAATAATTTCAATGAAACGATTATATATTCAATGATATAATAATGATGATTCGGAAGCACTTCTGAAACACACTTTTCAAATTTAATATTGGCTCTTTTAATGTCGATTAATTATATCTCAATTCTTCGAGTATTTGGAGGGCGAGGCCAATGGGATATATTGGTAATCAGTGTCTATAGCAACTCCGCAGAATTTTTCTGCAAAATTGAATGAATGCACTACATATTACCGAAATTAAGTGCAATCAAGAATAAAATTGAGACGAACTCAATTTGGCGAACAGCTTGAAGGGACAATCGGGTCATATATTTTGACCCTTGGGCGGGGTTCATACCAGCCGCGTCCCCGTCGCGGACCCTGGGTAAAGTTAAGGCCCGGGTGTAATAGTTCGTAACCTCAATATCCCCGTGACTTCTCATGAGAAAAATAATTATTAAATCATAAGCAAACCTAATTTCCGACCTCTGTGCATGATTTCTTCAAGTAGGAAATTATGTCTGCTCACGATTTGATGAGTATTTCCCGTGCAATGAGTGCCGGAGATTTCGAGGTAATAAATTATTATACCCAGCCCTTAAGTGCTAGTAAGGTTTTGTTGTACCTTATCACACGTCGCACTGAATGTTGTCGAAGTTATATAAATGTTTATAATTTTATGCCTTCAGAAGGTGAGGGGTCGGGTCAATACTTCTACTCAAGCATAAAAAATTACTAATTCCATGTTTTAAAGCCATCAATTCACTTAAAGTACCCCGATTTTGACGCTATAAGAGTCATTTGCCGTAACATAAGTGCAAAAAAAAAATATTTGCCTCGGTGGTCGAGGGAAAAAAATGTAGAGGTGATATCTTATCTGTTTACCCAAAGCCAATCGATCATTATTACTGAAAACAAAATTATTAAAAAAATGATTTTCCTGTTACAAAGGCAAACGCAGTCTTCAAAGTTTTCGAAGTAGCAATGAAAGAGGATGAGGATAATCTCATCGAGAAATTCCGGGGCATCTACGGTTTCAAGATCATCAATGGACCTGGTGGGGCTGAGGGCTACTGGATAATCAATGCTAAAAATGGGAAAGGCTCTGTAGAGTTCAATGGAAAGGACAAACCAGATGTTCTGTTCACCATCAGCGACACTGACATCATGGACTTCATCTCTGGGAAGCTCAATCCACAGCAGGCATTTTTCCAGGGAAAAATCAAAATCAAGGGGAATATGGGACTGGCTATGAAATTACCAGAACTGCAGAAGAGAGCAGCGAAGAAAATCGAACTTCTCAGGGCGAAATTGTAAGCTGAGGCCGAAGGGAACCAGACTTTGTGCGGAAATATTTTGGTAGAGGAGAGGTAGAATCAGATGAATTATGTGGGATTTTCATGGAATGATTGTTATCATTTTTGAAGATGATTCCTGGGTCTTGGGTCATTCAGCCCGAGCAAGAAGTCGGACAAAATATGTACCGAAAGTTATCGATGCTAAAGTAAATGTGGAGGAGAATGTTTTCATTTTGTTCTACCATTTCCCTATTGATTGTAAACATTCCAGATCGGTGCATTGATTTTTTGTAGAAGCTGTTATACTGAATTAATTACAATGGAATTCTTTACAATTCATTACAATTAGGGGAATTGCTCATTTGTGGAGCATTTGAAGGATGCGATTGCTGGATAAAAATCCATAAATATACAACATCAATAAAACATAAAATTTACTGTTTTATTTATCACTAAATTTAGAGGAATAAAAAATATTGCGCTCCAGAATTAATGGATCCGTGCCAACGAGTATAAAAATATGGAGTGGAATGAGGCACAAAAAAATCTTCAATTCGACTTTTTTATTTAATTATTTTCTATTTCTTGGGTATGTAGCTTAGATGATAAATATTAATATTATAATGTTAATATAAATTGTCGATTCATCTCGAAAGTTCCACAAATGGGCTGTTCACCTCAAGCATTTCCAATTGTAAATGATGAGAATTGAGGATCATATTTGCAAACAGCATCGTAAAACATGATGCTATGAATGAAGAATTATGTCACGTATGAAATAACGAGATTTGGGGGAGGGGCGAGCTTGAGGATGGCATGGGAGAGACAGGGGCTTTAATGATAATCAACAGATTTGTAATCAAATAGATTTTTTATATTGAGAATGTTGTGGAATATGTTCTATACTCACGTGGTTTTAAATAAAATCAATTGGGTTGGGAGACGAAATGTGTTTTCAATTGATACGACGTTTGAATGCCGGGACTCAGATGACACAAGATACAACGAATTGTTGGCAATTTGACCGCGTCCTAGATTCATTGCGTAGACGTCAGACTAAATACAATGGGGATCTCAAGGCGAAGGTTGCAGATGGTTGAGAACGTTTAATATACATGGAGACCGTAAAGTACATGACACCTCCGTTAGGAGTAGGTGTTCTACATTCGAGTGTCTGTGTGTCAATCTTCCATTGCGCCAGGAAGTTGATTCTCTTGGGTACGTGGGGCATTGGAGGTATTAAACATCTGTGGTTTTGTGGTTTTTTATGAGTCGCTTTGGGGAGAGAATTATCACATGGGATGGGGACTCTGGCCAGCGACAATCGCACGGAACGTAAGTCAATGACCATCGATAACTACTATTCAGTTATGATTAGTATTTCATAAAATGACTCATAATAATTGACTCATTTTATTATTATTCAGTTGATAAATTAATGATTAACAACGGTCAATTAATGTCGGTAACTCGTAATTTATTTTCATAATCAAGAAAAATTGGGTAATTTGTTCAACAAAACAAGTGATGCACAAGACATGGCAGGAAACAGTGAACATTCTTTTTTGTTTCAATTAGCGTTCAATTCAATTTTTTTATTAGTCAACAAAATTTATGGTTATTGATTTAAAATGGCAACAATTTGAATTTCTTTGAATATTATCAACGAACGTTCAATTTTTGTCTGCTAATTTCAATTTATATTTTCAGAGCGACTGAAAAAAAATTTACAATACCGAGTAATGAAAAAAAAAAACTCTAGTGTATCAAATGTCGGGAAAAAAGTTGGATTACTAGATTGACAATGTTATCAAGACACCGATAATCTCTTTATCTCTCAAATAAAAAAAATGCTGAGGTACCCGTCATTACGGGTAAACATTATCAATAATATTTTATAATTGAAGACAATGGATTCTCGAGCCTGCATTATTGCAATAAATCAGCGGATTCCGAACGAAATGGAAATTAATGAATTAATGGAAATTAATTAATTAATTGTCTGGATGGATTCTATCAACTCCTGAATGTCGAAAAAGTGAAAAGTGAAAAACAGACAAAACGTAACTTTCACAAACTGAAATCCATCGATCATCAGTTAAATCCACTATTAACATTCATTTGCATTGCACCCGAGTCTTCAGGATATTATGATCTGCATATATATCTCCAATTCGAAGTGTCAAAGGCCGCGCGCCGAAATTTGGAGTCTCCGCTGCGGGGCGCCAGCGTCGCCGCGTCACAAACACCGGCCGTTGGGCCTTCCAGTTGCGTCAAGACCGCCGTACTAAACAGCCACTCGTTCCATTTGTGCAAATATCCAAACGTGAATACATCCACACACAACAACAACATTTCAGAAAAAATAATTTACCCATTGACGATCACTTTGGGCCGTTCACGAGTGACTGGTGCATAAAATCGTTCGATTTATGTGGCTTTAACGGGGCAGAATAATTCGAATAAAAAAAAATCACTTGCAGTTGTAAATTGGAGCACTTTGTGCTCAAAGGGACGGAGGCCTAACTGTGAGCTCGCTTACACGTGTGTTGTTCACCCCAGTGGGAACCTGAGCCTACGGGTATTTTCAACTGGTTGAGGTGAGTCGAATATTATACAAGTTTCGTTCAATTGATAATTTATTTCAGGAAATTTAACGGGTTCAACGACAAATTGAGGGAGATTGTTGGTTTTTTAAAATTTATCTCCAGCGGTTATTTATGGGGAGAAGTGTCGGGAACAGTCGGCAATTTTTCATTCAAAGGTCAATTTTTTTGGCGAAAATCGGTTCAAGTTTGAAAGATAAATCGTCGCTCGAACACGCTAACTTCAATGTGGAACTTAGATTTTTAACAATTAATGGTAACGATGCCGAGCCATTTTCCCTCTCACCGAATTTCAACAAATTTTTTGTGAGAACTGAATAAGATTTTTTAATAAATTTAGCTTTTCTTCCATCGGACAATCGAAGTGAAAATGGAAAGCATTTGGCAGATCAACTTTGAAATTCCATTATTGATGAATTTCTCCAATTAATTATAAAATAAATTAAAATTATAATTGGTTATGAAATTAAATTAAAATGACGTCCACATGGGGAGGGTTTGGGAAGGACGAACAGCGGATACGCAAATGACTCTAGTTCAAATCCCGGAGAATCCAGCGACTTTGATCCAAACGTGAATATCTCGGAGAAAAAAAACAATGAAAATTTAAATAAATCGACGCTCTGATGCCCACTCGTAGTAAAAACAAGTTTTGAGTCATTGGTGTACAAATTTGTCATCAATCTGTTCAATCTCGCGAGATTTTAACAATATTTTTGTTACGATTTAAGATTTTTTTTAATTAGCTTCTTCTTTTTGCAAAATTCCTATAAATTGTCATGACCTGTTGATCACAATTTGTTACATATTGCATATGACAAAGTACATAATGAGAGGCTATAAAAAGAGGAATAACAAGTTTAACATTTTACCTTTTGGATTTCACATTTTCAATATTGCCGTTTCGACAATTGAACATTATTATATTAATATGACAGATGACCTATTATCCCGGTCATTTTTAATAAAAACTAATAAAATATTGAAACAATAAAAATTAAAGATTTCTAATTTCTCCCAGGGAGAAAAATCAAACAGAAAATTTGCTTTAACCTCGTAAGGTTATCATATTATGGAACCCATTCTGCCTGTCAATGTAATCCTATAAAAAATCAGAAAAAAACTTTTGTGAAAATATTGGGCCAAGTTGACGTTTTATTTCCTGATCCTAATTTTAAAAAATATATCGTCAATTCTATTCACAAAAAAAAAAAACGTGAAATCATTATGGAACCCATTTTGACTGTCAATGTAATTATTTCATTTTAGAATTTTCAATTCTGAGAGATGGCAATATTTTCATAACAATTTATGGTTCAAATTTCGGGGGAAGAATCGATAATCTCAATCCAAAGGTCCATTTCTTGCAGAAGAAAAATCGCACGGAAAAATGGAATAAGGAGTCTCTCGCTTGAGTCGGCTCATATTTTTAGCCGTTAATGTAAACATTTCACCTCAACTTTTTTAATTTCGCGAGGCACTCATCACCATCGAAAAAAAGTTTAGTGAGTTATTTTCGTAACCACCTTCGTACATCTGACTTTTCCACTCGCAGCTGTGAGACCAATGTCACGCCGATGTACCAAGATTTATGATGAGATGGCCATTTTTGTAAACCTCCAGCGATAAAACGAATGTCTTTATGTATTTTAGTTCTGTACTTTTGGGCGGGAAAAATTTGTTCTCTCGTGATCATCGAACTATGCAGTAACGAGCCACTTCATACACACTCATGTACACTCATTCGTGTTTGCCATCTGCCGCCCTCCGTCGTGAACACTTTTTTTTTATTCATTTCTCTCCCTTTTTCCGCTCGCCTCCCCGAGGGCATTCTCGAAGACTTCACGGTCTCGTTACTCCTACGGTGGTCCCAACGTGGTTTCGTCTTTCAATTATTAGCACATCGTTGATTACCATATTCCACAATTTTCCGTGAATCGATTGGGTTTGGGCGAAAATTTTTGCCGCTGAGAATTTTTATTGACCGACAATTTCACTCCAATTTCCGGGATTTTTACCCGTGGAAATTCACAAATTCATGAAACAATCGTTGCACAGTTGCAGTTTTCTTTAAATTATGTCACGAAATTGATACCAGTCGGAAAAATCTGGTGACTATGTTCGTAAATTTTTAATTGCACGCTGAGAAAATTAGTATATTGTGTAACTAGTCCGTAAAGTAGCACTTTTTCGCACGAGTTGTGCATCGCTTGCAAGAGTGGCCACAAGTGCTGGGCGATCACACGAGGCGAAAAAGGCGATACGCATGTGTTGCACACCTAATTTTTTGCAATACCTGCCCAAAAAGTTCACTTTTCGGTACCGGTTTTCGTGCGTAAAGTGGTACTTTTCCGCACAGTGTGCGTATCGTGCGTAAAGCTTCGCTTTACGCACTCGAATTTCACTTTACACACGATTATATACATAGTCACCAGTTTTCTGGTCGGTAAGGGAGGATTAGCGACTATGGTGTGCTAACAAACACTCAAGTTGGCCCTAGGCCTGCTAACAAATACTCGAGTGGAGACTAGGCCTGCTAACAAATACTGGAGTGGAGTCTAGGCTTACTAACATTAGCATGAAGTGAGGTACAG
>JAPYZN010000260.1:0-39047 GCA_030522865.1 Psyttalia lounsburyi
ACAGCGGAATGAGTTTGCCGGTTTTTTTTTTTTCGTAGTATCGGACGGTTGTATTCGATCCACTCATTTTCGGTGATTGATTGATTGATTGACTTGGAGTTCAAAAGGTGGAAAATGTTTTGGTGAATTCAATCTAACGGGAATCATGAAATTTATACCTATTTTATTGTCTGAATTTTTAGAGCTCATTCATTAAATTCACTCTATCAAATTGATATTAAAAACCCCCCGTCGGGTTGAGAGGAGAAACTCTAATAATATATGGCCCTTTAAAATATTGAATTCGTAACTGAATTTAAATCAGTTAATGCTGGCATTGATCAATGTATTATTTTTAGGATTGGTAAATGCTTGGCAGAGATATGACGTGAAATTGTTTTTGGATGTGTCCACTTTTCACTGTAAATAATTGAGGTCATGCTGAACAAGGAATGAGCGTTTTATAACAATGATGGAATTGATGATAGATTTTTTATTGAAAACTGTCCCCTATTTTGAATAAAAGAGCAAATATCTTGAGATTTGGGCTCAATTGTTGAATAGCGAATTGTACAGAAAGATTTTAGAATCTACATTTCAATTCCGCTACAGGCATAACTATTCTCAAATGTGGAATAAAGTAATTTAGTTTCGAAATTGCGGGAAAATTTCTTGGGTAAAATCCATTCCCAATAAAACGTTTATCTCGTTCTAATCTATTACTCAACTTCAACTCAATTTTTCTTCAAATAAAACACTGTCAAATATTGTTAATCCACTGAGGAAAAGAAATTTTAGTATTACGTGACGGGAAGAAAATCATTTCTTTATTTTCCCACCAATTTTATGCGAACGTTCAAAAGTATGAATTTGTGCTGAAGTGAATGTAAAAGTGAAATATCAGGACGCGTATACAGTTATATTTTTAACTTCAGAGTTTTCGAAATCGGCGAACAATTAGTTTTTTTAAATGTTTTCTCTCAGTGTAGCCTTTCGAGTTTTTACCATTTCGTTTCGATACCAAACCCTACCCCTATACGGCATTCGCCGAGAGACACGGGAAACCTCAGATGAGGGAAAAAATCTGCCGAGGTACAGTTGCCTCTTTGACGAGATTACCGTTCAATACTCAAACTGAGACTATTGGCACACGAGACTAGAACAGTAACCGCTCGGGCATTTCAGTTAGTCAATGAAAAATTAGTTAAAGTCTTGTTCTTTAATCCAGCGATTGATTAACAAGCCCTAAATACCTTTAAAAAGCGGTAAACTGCACTTTTCCTCGACTGCGGTATCTTTTCGTGGTACACCGCCGCGCGGAGGGGGAGGCAACCACCCGCTGTCACTTCTTCCGCCCTCCCACAACTGCTGGCAGACAACTCAGAAGGCAGGTAATTTGTTTCTTATCGTGAGTCTGCCATCGGTATATAAGAACAACTTTTCGTCGACACTTACGGGGAGCTCGTGTTCATGAATTTATTAAGATATCCCGGATAAAACAGTCGACGTGTACTCCGGATGCTGACACATCTCGCTAGCTCCTCTAAGTCGCGTTAATTTTTTTCCCGAAGGGAAAGAGAGAGAGAGTATTTTAAAGATCGTATGCATACGGTACACGTAATACTTAGCACTTTGGGAAGATCGGGTCATTGAGATTTGGCACGTATTGGGCGTAAGTTTTCGAGACAGGGGCTCATTCGATTGAGATGCGGGCGGGGGTGTAAAAAATGAAGCAATTGGGGGCCACACAAGAGTGAGGAACGAAGGACCAGCCACTGCATACGGTATTTTCTGGGGTGCCCTGGGTGGCATGGGAAAGCGTACCACCGGAAAGTGGCGACGAGAGTCGATTTCAGGGCTGAGGAGAGAATGCGAGAGAATTTTAATTAGAGGTTTTGGGTGGCCCCTTATCGCGGGGTTGATTTTGACAGGAAATGCAAATGTGGAGGGAAAATTCTTACGTGAAATGCGTATTCATTTTTTGGGAAATTTGTTGCGGCCGTCAGTGGGGGAGGAAAGTTCTGCTTGGAAATTCCCTGGGTACAGCATTTTTTAAAAGATTTTTTGTAGTAATTTTAGGGTTTCAATGGAGCAATCCTTTTACGAGAATATTTTCAGTTGAAAATTCTAGTGGAAGTAATTGTCAACAAGATTTTATTTTCGAAAAAATGTTTAAGAATATTTTTGAATTTCAGACTGAAGTATTGTTTATTTATTAATTCATGATGAGCGTCATTGAATTGGAAGTAAGATTTATTCGGAATGAGAATTTTCCAGTGTAAAAAATTAACGCAATTTCGAAATATGCCATTCTTACTCAAAGAAAATCCCCTGCAATTCCCGATGTACATTAAAAACGCAAAACATGGGACGAAGAAGAAAAAATACATGATTTTATGTTAGCACATGGACGAGCGGGTCAGCCATGGCAGATGTCCTGTGTGTACGGGTGAATGGGTTCATCTCATGTGAAAAAATAGTAGTGAAAAAAAAAAGGAAAATCGACATACTGTGTAGTAAATAACGCACAGGTACACACAGAAAATAACACGGAAAATGGTTGGAAAAAAAGAGTGCGGTTGAATTGAACATTTTTTACTCCCCCTCCCCCTTTGTTGTCATTCTCGGGGGCGTGAAAAGGTCCGGTAAATACTGGCAATTGTTCCCTCGTCAAACTTTTCCATGAATAACTGATGTGTACCACCAACAGAGGGTGACAGAAGACCCGAGCAGATCTCGTTGTCCAATCCCTCCCGTATTCTTCTTTATTATTATAGAGGAACTGAAAATATAAATATTTCCATTGGGAGAGATTTAAAATGATCCCTTTTGCTTTTGCACCCATTCAGAGGTGATTCCACCGCAACTTTTTTTTCTCTTCTCATCCCTTGAATGACTGCACGCATCCAGGGGAAAATGAGACCCGAGAGTTTCCGGGTTTTCTTCCCACTGTCAGGTACCATTTGAAAGGATTCAAACATTTTTGTTTCTACATTTCGTACCAGACTGTTTTTCAACATGAAAATCCGCCCCTTTTTTTACCCCATTCACATTTACCCTCATAAAATAACTTCCGAGAAAAGAACATCCATATAAACATGATTTACCGAGTCGTGTAAATACTCAACTCTGTACGGAAAAATATCCGCTTCGAGAGCAAAACCATTCATTAGTTTAATCTTGGCTTCTTGTTAATTTTCCAGAATTCCACGTGATTTAGTATTCAACGTTATTTAAGTTCTGGATTTCAATGTGATGAATGTACTCCATACCCTCTCTCACTAACTTCCACCTCAATTAAGATGATATATACCGGAACATTTGAATAGTCAGCGTATTAACATCTATTTTTTATGTTCGCATGTGGACAAAGAAATTCTCAACGAATCATGACTATTTCCTGTAGATTCATCCACAATTTCACGTGCGAAGCCATTGAATAAATCCACTCGTCCTCCCGTTATCCGCCAAGTCAACTCCGATAATAATATTTTGACATAATTAAATGATTATTTATTTTATCGCATTTTATTATGAATGAAGCAGTCGACTACCAGCTTGATACGCGTGGAAATTATGTCGTCAAAATTCGTTAAAAATTGTCATCCACCGAAATCAAAACCCATTAATTCACTAATAGGACCCTCCCCTCCTCTTTCTCGCGAAACCAGATATTTAATCCACTCCAGAGTGCACTCACCCAAAGATCCCACCATCAAAAGTCCATAAATCACCTCAACGACTCTCCCCGATAAAACTTCATCCCTCTTTATTTTCACTCATTCTCACACTATCCAAGGATCGTTACGCGAATAATACACCTCCCGGGGGGGGGTCTCTGCATATAATATGTATCTCGTCACCCTAACACTTCTGTCTCGTCGTCATGCCAACGAAACTCGTCCCTCTCACCTCGTCGTTTTTTTTTTTTACCCAGAATGATTTTACATCCGCGCTCGATTACTCTCCCCCCTCTCGCTCTCTTGCCCATTCTTTTTTCCCCGATCCTGGCTAACGAGAAAATCTAGAGGGATGAGCCCTCCCTCGCCGCAATGTCTCATGGTATTGCGAAAGTAGACAACATGATTCTGCTGAGGGGGTGATGGCGCGGGGACGCTTTGCATTGAGTCACTCGGTGGGTGTGTAACGGGGAGAATAAAGGAAGCGGAAGGGGGTTTGGGGGAGGTGTAGACAGGGAAAGGGGTTGGAAAAGCAATGGAGGAGGGCGAGAGGTTTGCATAATGCCGGCCGCTCAAGTGCGAAGCGTAAGCTGTTATACCATTTCCATCGGCAATAATCCTGGTAAAATATTATTTTAAAGGTACAGGTGCAGCGGGGAAGGACGGGGTAGGAAGAGGTGTGAAAATAATTAAATAGTAACAATTATGTAATAAATAATACTTATGGGAATGGCTATGGAGGAATAACAGATTGGAGTACTTGGAATTCTAGGGATATAAGCCAGAAAGACATCACTGCATAATTTTCATTGTAAAACTAGTAAAAAATTGTTTTCATGCAACAAAAATTTCGTATTTTAATTGAAAACTGTAGGGAAAATTCTAGGGAAAATTTTTGAATTCAAGACTTTGTGATTAATTCACGAAATTGATTAACGAATTCAAGGAAAATATTTTGAAATCAAGATTTTGCTTTCAAAACAGGACTCCTTATTCGGAATTTCATAATGACACTTTAATTCAATAATTGACTGGGCACGTTTCACGGAAATATTGAGAATTCTAGGTTTACGTTTCCTTCGTCTATATATCACGACAGGCTCTCCTGTAGCCCCTCTAAATTTTACTATTTAATTCTCTCCGCGTGGAGGGGATTGGAAGGGGGAATGAAAACGTGAGGTTGATGGTTACTCTGTTTCTCGTTTTGTCTTGTTTCCGTTTCACGTGCCTGGCACAACGCAATTCACTGGCTGTCTCACTCTGGATGATTGCGGCAGTGCCTCCCCCTCGTGGAAACACCTCCCCACTGGCGCCCTTCCGCGCTTGTCGCTTGTGTGTGCCCTCGACAAACACCCGGGAAAGCCGGTAGTGAGCGCACAGGGGCGAGCAGGTGTGCCAACATCACTTGTGTTAATCCCGACGTCCATAACTCACTCCCTTGGGCACGACCTTGCTGGATAAACATTTGGTATTGGTGGAGTTTGTGTTTCATATGTATAAATGTGAGATTGGGATGTGGGTATTGATTGGAGGATTTCATGTTGTCAGGTTGATTGTTGGTTGTTATGGTTGGCAAAACGGAACAAGTGGATGGGTTATTTACAATTAAACAAATTTTTTGTCTTACTAAATGAGTGTACCATTTTTTGTTTGACATGTTTGACTTTAGATTTTTGGTCTGGGGCGAAATGAAACGGCTTGTATTACTCATTTTGTTATAAAGAATAGGTACATATATCAAAAAAATTATTACATATAATTTTAATGAATTGAGGATATGGCAATTCATTAATATTATTTTTACTGCTGAATGGAAGCATTGAAATCGTACAATTTTCAAAATTTCTAGTTTTCCTTGGAACTAATGCCGCATGGCCTAAAATATCAAAATCCAGAATTTGAACAGCATGTCTGTTATTGCCTGTGGTCAATTTGCTCAACATAATTATTAAATTGTAGTAAAATAAACGTATACTCGACTAAAGTGGTTCGGGAAAATCTGAAATTTGGTCAAATTACATTCATGTTTAAAAAAATAATTGACCTTTCACGGGAAATAGAATGGAATACAAATTTTGATAAAAATTTTCTCGTTGAACTTTTGGCTTTTGACCACATTTTATCACTTAACCTTACCAGAATTTATTCCAAATAGCCCCAAAAGCAGCCTCACCCAGTATAACATTAATAATTGATAGTCCCGGCTACATTCAGTGAATGCCAACTCGAAATTCTCGTATTCCACGTCTCGTCCATGAACTTAACAGTCTAGGGATTTTGGATTTCTGGTATCTGGGACACTTAGATGTCTCCCATAATGACATCATGATGCCAGTCAAAGACTGGAAACCCGGGTAAACGTCACGGATGGTTATATTGGTTCCAAGTATATAGGTACTCCATAGCGCCAGCACTGAACTCACTGGAAATCTCATTATGCTAAGGCACCAGCGGAATTTCCCTCTATTTCTCTATCCTCTACCTCACCTCGCCCCTCCATATTTCATTGTACATCGTGAGGAATTGCTTTTGTTCTGTTATATTGCATCTAGACCCTCCAGCTTCGAGTTTTTACATTGTTAAACAATTCTTCATTCCACGGGGAAGGATTCAGCGTTGACACGACAGTAAATTAAAGATAAAAATGGGGGTACAGTCGGAATGAAAGATGGAAAAATTTCATCTTGCATGTGAAATTTCTACGCAAAAAGCACATGAAACCTTCCCAAAAAAAGTGCGTCAACAGTTTGATTAAAATTTGGGGACTCCATGATTGTCTAGACTTGTTCCGCCAACTAAAAACTTTGTGACATCAAAATTGAATAACTGATCATAATTGAATTCATTACTTACAAATGAACTCTCCATTCCACACAATTAACACCTTTTCATTGAAAACTTAGTTAGACCATTTTTATCCAAATTTCAGTTCAATTGTTTCAAAATCTTAAACATGGGAAATTCCCATCTTTCAGCGATTGAAAATAGTATATTTCTCACCTAGGGAGGAAAAGTAGACATGTCGTCCTCACGTGCAAAATTACGACCCGAGCCGAAGGCGAGGGTTGTACGCACGTGTGGAATCCTTGTCCGATTTTCCTCCCGAGGGTTGAATACGATTTTTCTGCCGAAATGGACGAAAGTGGGCCTTTCTAACCGAGCGAAGCGAGGTTACAATGCTCACTTTCGGTCCATGTAGGCAGAAAAATTCATAAATCGTTAACTCCCTGCGCGACCTCATAAAATAAAAATACGTTTTATGTTTTTATTAAAATTTTAATGAAATTTGGAAACTTAAATTTTTTAATTATATTTACAAACAATGAACACAATCCGGTATTGCCGAAAAAATTTCGCGCTATTGAAAATTCAAGGAAAGTTCAAATTTTCAAAATTTCTGTGTAAATGAAATATTGAAAAATACCCATTCGTATATGAAAATCCGCATCGATAGCGGGCGTAAAATCCCTCGCACCAAGAAACGAGCGTCAACAGTTTGATTAAATCGTATTGACTCTCAGTGATTGCAAAAAAAAAGTCGTTTCGCATCCACAATCAATTTTAATTGAATATTTAATTCCATTCTGTTCGATTTAATTCCATTCACTGTACAGATATTAAATAGCAACATATGTCTGCAGCACATTTACCCGACATAGATGGGAATATCACAGTACAGTTGTCACTATTTGATACGTTAGTAGAATTACAAGTCAGTGATGCGAATGACCGCACATCCTGCTGAGCGAGGAGGGGAGGGGCGTAGGGGTGGGGGTAAATATTGATTTTACCCAGTGGATATGACAATGATTTGTCACTGGAGTTCTTGGCTGCAGGAATAGCCGATCTCCGACTGTGTAAAATCCCGTAAAAAGTCACCAGGAATGGATCTTCTGCGCTCTCCCCCTTCCTTTGTTTGCTCAAAAAATCATGTAGACTCTCGCCTAATACCACAAAAAAAAACGGTTTATAAAAGGTGAACGGTACAAAGGTGTTTGTCAGATAAATTGTCCCATGGGCCGACGGTTGGGGAGATCTCACCGGGCCCCACCGCACAGCCTCTTCCCACCCTAAGTGTCCATTTCAGGTGTGCGCGTCTTGACTAAATTCCCCCACCACTCCAACTGCGGTAGACCATCCTAACCGCATTCCATCGACACCTCGACACGTCGCAACACCAGCCCACGCGTGAAAATCGATTCTGACTTAATCGCTCGTCGCTCGACAAATATTGGGAAGAAATTCTTGGTAAGGCCCGGCGAGGGGATTAGGGAACTTTGATTAAGGCTCCACCCACGGGCAGTAATCGTGAGATTTTTTTTTTATTGAAAATTTGGGTTTATGTGTGGCACTGAGTCGAGATAATCTCATAGTTGTTGAATTATACTGGCGATATGCGGGATTTGATGGGATGAGGGGGAGTCTGAGATTCTCGTGTCCAGTTCGGAAACCACGCGATTACAAAATATAATGCAATTTTGTTGATTGGCAATTTTTAGGGAAATTTAACGATAAAAAACCAATTACTCCTGATACTCCTGATTACTGGGATTGTTTTGTTGTTCTTTCCGAAGGAAACTCAATTAAATTGAGTTTGAGGTGCTCTCTAATTTTGGTAATGAGTTTGAAAATTCTAAATGTCTTTGGAGTTTAAATGATGATCTACGCAAAAAAAACTAGACTAAAACATTAAATTAGGGTTGAATTTGAATACGATATTTCATCAACTATTTTATCTTGAATTAAATTCAAATATACAACATGGACAATTTAAACGATGTAATTGCTTAATTTTCAAGTAGTTTCTAACGATGTCCCTCGAGACGTCTAATGAGACAGTGAATTTAATCACCCATAGAGCAGTTGACAAATTTACACCAAATGTTATTCCAGGGCAATCCTCTTGCCTGAGCCAGGCTATACTTAGAGCCGTCAACTCTGAAGTGCCGTTATAATCCCGGAGATAGAAAAACAAGACTTGGGGAGAAATAGAAATAAGCAGAAAAACTGGAAGGAATCAAATGTATACTAGAAAAGTCACTCAGAGTGCTTCAGGGGAAATGCGATACTCTCAAATACTGTCGGAATATACTTGTCAATAAGTTTTGCCCGAGTTATCCGGCGCTTCAAACTCTCGAATTTCGGGATATTACGAAGTACAAGCTAACTCGTGTACCTCGTTCGAGGACTTCAGCGGACATGATCGACATAAAAACGTCATTTGAATAACTTATCGCCTGAACCCTCGACCCAGGTGCATTAACGAACCGGTGGATTCTTAAAGACCCGCGTAATCTCCGGTAAATTGTTGTCCCGGACGTTTAAGGCCAATGAATTTTGGTATTTATGTCCATTTTGTCAAAATAATGGAAAATTCCGGCGTATTTCCGAGTGTGAATATCGGCCCGGTTATTTTTCGAAGGCGGGGCTTCCACAATAAGTGATTCGATTAACATAGAATGTGCCTTATCTAGTCGATATTTCATATCTCCAAATATTTACATTGAAATTAATAGGGTGATTTTAAATAAACACTAAACAATCGTTTATTTACATTTTAAATATTTCGAATTGAGATTGTCGAAAATCTTCAATTGAGTTCTGAAAACCTCAATTCGAAAAGTTTTTTCTGCGGCAGAATTTTTATAAATAATTAAAATAATAAACACTGATGTGTATGTCAGTTGATCTGTTTTATGAGAATGAATGAAGAATTCATATTGAATTGAAAAAAGTTGACCGTCCGTTTAAAAAATCGAAAAATCCTCAAAATCCCGCATAATCTTCGGCAAATTAATATTCCGAACGTTCATAGCCCATGAATTTCAATATTTACACGAAATGAATTTCAAGAAATGGCATTCCATCCTATTTCCGAGTGTGACCATCGGTCCGGTCGTTTTTGAAGCCAAGACGTCAACTGTAAGTGATTCGATTACCATAGAAACTGCCTTATCGAGAGAGGGAACAAAACCGGGAGATAATAATACTCGAGAAACGTCTGCAAACAGTCGGGTTGAACGGACAAATTGGTCGTTCAGGGACGACATTGCGAGAGGAACGAACACGTCGTAAACTAGAGGAGTAACAGGCTGAACGTTGAATGGCGTTAAGAGTGCGGACGATGGGCGAGTGAGAGAAGCTCTAAAAAAAGCCGCGAAATTACCCCGGATGAGAAGGAGATAGACGGAATTGAAGGTGAATGGCGGACGATAAACGGAAGTGTGTAGAATGGCAAAAGTCCGTGGGTAGGAGGAATCGATGGCACGCGTGCATGGCCACGCGTGTCATCTCGGAAATATTTCCTTGTATGTATAACGCTTGAAATACGAGTCATCCACGAGTCGTAATGTCACACCCAATGGCCTAACTACATTCATTCTCGCCTCGTCCCGGCTTTCCATCGTTGGATCCTTGAATTCCTGACTCTAAGTCGTAAAAATTGTAGTCGTAATCCCTCAACCACCTTTTTTTTGAGCCGTATGCCACTCGCCAGTTGCGACGAAAATTTATGGCGTTTACATGCTAATCATATTCCGTGAGGGCTCGCTCGTTTTTTTAATTGCCTCTCGGTGACAGTGAGACGAATAAAAGTTGGGAGTGAAAGGTGAATTTAATGCGTTGTAAGTCAATGCTTTGAGAATTTTTCGGGGGGAGTGGAGAACTTCCGGTTTCAGTACGGAAAAGGTGAAATGAGAAATGTTAGTCTATCAAAATTACATTACTTTTAGAGTCTATTTGAATTGAAGGGACTTTCTAAGCACATCCGGAAAAATTAAGGATTCTAATGAAATAAAATATGTTTTTTTATTCAACACAATTTTTCGTGGACATCGATCGATTTATGGATTGATGAACAAATGAACTGATGAACTGATGAAATGAACTGATGAACTGATGAACAAATGATCACTGAAAAACTGGCATTTCTTAAAACCGATTCAAATATGATACGGCACAAGCAGGGTTGCCTCTTCATTCTGCAGCTCCCCATATTTTTCACTATTTCTCTCTTCCACTTCTTGAGATACTCGTGCCACCCGCATAACCCTTGTGCAACCTGGCACATCTCCCTTTATTTTCTTTTCCGAAAAACCGAGAAAACATTGTTAAGGGGAAATGCTCACGGCAGGGGTGCCCGTTGGAATACAAGAGAAAAAGGGGTAAGAGGTGGTAGTCACACAGACACCAGTGGTATTTTGTCTGGAACGATCGCCTCGCGTCCAATCGTTGAGACAGGGACGAGAGAAAATGTCTAGCCAACTTCACGATAACAAGCGTCTATATACATTTTATATAGTTGTAGAAGCCCGAGACTGACGGCTCAAGGTGGAGCAGCTGAATTGAACACACTGTTTCTCGAGAATTCGAAGGAATCTGAATCGAAAAATTTGCTTTCATAAGATGCAGTCTCAATCAAGATTTTGGAATTTTGTATTTTTCAATTATCAAAGCCGTAAAGGAAGGTTATCAGCAGATTTTCTTTTGTCAATTAAATTGATGAATACCTAAACAGCGGTACTCTGAGACTATTCGATAATATTCCAATAGCAGTGGCACATTCAATTGCGCATAAAATTCCAGAATATGGAGAAAGGGGAGCTCTTTCAAATCAGCAAAAGAAAATGGAAAGTTTTTCGTCGAGTATGACATTTATATAATACGTAGAGTCAATCTTTCTGTTAATTATATTCGAAGACATTAAAAGCCTCATTTATTACAAATCCAGTAATTTTTCAGAACTCCCCATTCAAATCAAATTTCTATGTATTTTGTTATTGAACAATCATTTGAATTCTGGGATATCAAATAGTATGGCATTTTCAGATATAGACAGCTGACAATGGAAATTACAGATTACAAATTAAAAAAAAAATTACAAATTAACAATTAACAAAAAATTACAAATTAACAGAATATTTAGAAAATTAAGGCAACAATTGTCTTTAATTTCCAATTCACTGAAAGTTTGCGATTATACGCAATTTTTAAAAAAGATCTGACATGAAATTTTAGTTCCAATTATCCTGAATACGACAATTTATTGACCATTCGATCTTGGCTTGAATTAGAAATTCAATCGAGTAATTTTTTAATTTTCTGAAAAATTCCTGACATCGTGGAAAATTGGCATATTTAATTCTCTCCATGTACGACTATTGCCCAATGAGCTCAGGGTTATTTATAACCGCTGACGAAATTTTTCCACTTCGGAATACCAGTAGAATCGAATATTTTGGCCGCAAGAAGACTGAAATTATGATGCGACCGATGATGAGGGCCGCAATTCACATTCACCGAACTGGTGATATGGCACCCCGGGCGACCACTGTCCGCAGATGAGCATTCCAATTCATATACGGTAGGATGTGTTTTCTCTTTTCCCGAGGGCTACGAGGGGGCATTACAATCGGTCGGGTTTGAATTGCACCCATCGATTACGACATTTCGTGTATTGGGTATTAAGAAGAGGTGGATAAAAAAGCGTTCTATCCGTACCCTCTACTCCATGGAACGCCAATCCAACTGGTCAATTGAACTCTTCACCCTCTCTTTGAGTACAAAGAGCAGTTTAAACTCAACTTATTGTGACTCGACAGAATTTTGTAAGGTTTAATCGATTCAATCGAAAGGAGAATTTCATTTCTTTTGTCTACGGGTGCAATCGAACATGGGAATGTCTTTGTTCGTCTCTGTGGGATAGTCTTTTCTCTCTGGTGATATCATCATAATTTCTTTCACTCCGGATTGTATGACTTGAATAAATAGAGTTACATTATTTTTGGTTTTCTCTGTAACATTTTCACACGTGTCATATCATTAATTTCCTAAAAGAAAGACCAACGTCAATTTACCTAGATTTTACGATTCTGTCAACTTGAATTTTCAATTGCATACGCAATTGTCACATTTGAATATTTATTCAGCCTTTGAACTGTCCACAATTGAGGAATTTTCGCAGTAGCTTGTACTGTTGTTGGCTACGTCAAAAAATTATTAGGAAAATTCCAATTTCAATTTAACCTCGCTGTTCTTGAAATATACGGGGTCAGATATTGACGGTCCGTTGTTTTTTCGAAATTTGACGTGGCATATGTCACTAATGACGTCGTCAAAGTTCTTGAAATTTTTAAACGAATTTTTTCGAGTACGCCACAACACATGGACCAATTTTGCTGTCTTTGGCATATTGCGAAATTTTTTTCACAAGTTTAAGCTATGGCGGAAGTACCTCAATAATCAATGGGAACATCGACTATTCACATCCAAACATTATCCAATATCCTTTTTATTCAAATGAATATTGGTGGGAAATTATATCTTGGTTCATTTCGGTCTACGTATTAGTCTTTCCTCTCCAGCGATATAATCACAATTTCTCCCACTCTGAATATTAAAACTTGGATAAACACAATGGTATTATTCTTTGACTCTTCCCAAAAAATTTCTGAATGTTTGATATTCATAATTCAAGTGAATATGAAGATAATATCATCCGAAAAATAACACTGTAACTCAGGAGAAATATTGACATAACAAGAATCATGTTTATCCAGCGTGGAATAACATCCTCGACATACGACTCAATAATATTATCGAAATGTTTGAGTTTAATTGAATTATCGTCGTTACTACTGTCGTCGGAAGACATATTTGATATCGCCAGAGCCCGATGGAGTGATTCCACAGGACAATACCCATCCTCCTCAACTCACCCCCCTCTCTATGTCTCCTCTGGAAATGTCCACTCGCTGCTCAAATCGTCAACTGGCCAAGGTAGTGCGCGTTAAATTTATAATCCCTGCGGGCAGTTTTCCGCAGTTTGGTATGGTATATGCGTCCAGTAATTGCCCGCTGATGTGCAATCCCCTAAAATTGGAGCAGCCACGCACAAACCACACATACACAGAATACGTCTGCCCTAATTGAGACCTCCACTGGCCGAAATGAGCCAATTGCGATGGACGGATATTGTCCTGTGAGTGTCATCATTGCTGGAGATCTGCACCAGCTCTGGGGATCAGTGGGATTATGATTACATGTGTTGGGGGATTATTAATTGAGTCGATGATACATAATTGTTGAGTGAGATTATCTCGATGATTTTTATTCGCGGAAAGGGTACAGACGATCGTTGGCGTCGTAGGGTTGCTACTTCTACTGAGGAAGACTTCGGTGGAATTTCGCAGTCGGAAACTATTGGAATGATATTGCCTGGTCGATGAGAAAAAATAATATGTGTAATTATAATCTGAAAGGGCGCACGAAAAAAGAATTCAAATGAGCACACGAAAAAAGAATTCTTCTAAAATTTCAAAGAAGGTCAATATAAATTTTCGATAATTTCCAAATGAAACGAATTCTGTGGGTTTTGATTCAGATCGTCGCTCCGTCGCTCTCAAATTCAAGCTTGCCTTTTCGTTTTTTTTTTTTGGATCATTGACGATCTATTGGTTACGTGTAAACCGTCGTCACCGAGACCCTCTTATTCCGCCTCCGCCTTCTAATGGACCACCTGAATCCACACCGTCACCATTCATCACCAACCCATGACATTTTTCCATGTCCACCTCCTCGAAAGACCTCCATAAGAGTCACTCATTACTCCTTCCTCAGTGAAATTTAAATAATCCCCCATTGCTCAACAACACAATCACTTAACTCCATCATGGGCGTAGATAACAGCGTCAATCTAATCAAATAGAAACAAGAGAAACCTTCTTCTTCCGCAATCCCAGTCGTCAGCCCAGTAAACCACTATCCTTCAAATAATTCTCGACTCATCGATCCGATCACGTTTCCGCTATTTCTCGGCCCTCTCCCGAGACTTGTTACGGATGTTCGTAGGATAGTTCATCGCCGTTGGACTTGTGCAATTAGCCGGGACAGTGAAAGCATCGTCGGGTTGTGTTTACCGTACGTGCAATGCCTGCTTGAGGATACTCACTCAGGTTTATATAACACACAAGGCGTGTGTACACAGAGAGTTACATTTCCGTTTGTCCCATTCGGGCGAAGATAGAGAGGAATCTTCTAGCCTACAATTCCATTCGTTTGATTCACATCGCCGCCACATGCGAGAAATCTTAGAGTCCGTTGTTATGATCGCAGTCAGTCCAACTAGAGCTCAGCAATCACGTAAACGCAAAACTGTCACCTCTACTGGTGTTCCAATTAAGCTAATGTCACCAGAGGTTTCTAGCCCCCTTTGCCGCTCGTTTCTCTCCAACCCTCTCTTCCCCGAGCTGTCCATGTGTGCTGTTGACTGAGGAGCCTCTGTTTCACTTTGAACCTCGCGGCGAATGAGGGAGAGGGAGTGTCCAAACGATCAGACCGAGACCGCTAATTGATAATTACGAAAGTTTCTCGTTCGTGCTTGTTGCCGGTTGCACTCTATAGCGAAAACTTGTTTCCTGCGTGCAAATGTACATGAGTAACACTAACTATTCAGTTTTAGTTGGGATGCTGCAAACGGGGAGCGATGAGGGGGGGGCGCATGTATTAATGAGAAAGAAAAATTCGAGGTAGCCTAGTCTCAATCGAGTAATTTTGAAAAGAACTGGATTATGGCGGTTATTTCCGCTCGGGGGTTTCCATTTTATGGGGTTCATCAGGGGATTCACAAAAATGATTACGGGACTATAGAGTGTTTTTATCAAAATTGTACTCAGGAAAATTGAAACGAATTTGTATTCGAAACCATCAATGTTAGACTGAAATCGCAATTTAAGACTTGCTGCGTTTCACTAGCGAATGAAACCGCCTGACAATTATTCTGTTGTAATTTTCTACGGAATGAATAATGCTCACAGTTTAATTGTCATAATTGCAATATTTTGCAAGCATTTTATTTACATTTAAGATTAATTTTTTGATGTCTCGCATTGAGATTCAGAATTCTTAAGAGAATCTTTTTGAAGAGCGGCCGGGATGGGAGGTTTAGACGCAGTAGTAGCAATCCATTAATTCCCATTCAGCCGAGAGAATCCAGCAGCGCAAAAAAAATCCCTAGATTACATTAATCAGATTTCCCGTACACTTTACCATTTCTGGATCATGGCTGCATTCATAATTGTCGTTGCAGCACAGATTAATGATTCAATTGACGTTATCAAACAATGGAAGGTGTATGTGTTTGCCAGTCTCGTTCTCATGGCTTTCAGTAATGATTTCCGTTCAAACGGTTGCAGAAAACTCTCTCTCGCGCACTAGACCGATGGAGACGAGTGATTGTACATATATTTTCTGGTTTCCAGCGCCGCCACCGCGCTTACCTACGCTCAATCCAGATGGCCTTCTCGTTTCTCTTCACGGGTGCGTGCTCGACCCGTTCTGCTTCCGTTCCCGCAGGTGCCTTCCGTCCCTCTCTCTCTCTCTCTCCTCCTGCCCCCCGCCCCTCTCTCTCTTTCTCTCTCTTTCTCTTGAACCCCCCGTTTTTCTCGTCTCCACTGTCTTTGAATTTTCTGATGCTCTAGCCCGCTCATTTTTTGTTGTCTTCTTCATTAATACACACATACAGACGAAACGGTTAAGCCAATGGTTTAACCGAGTGTCGGGGTAACCCGGTTGAGTGACTTGCGCCAATCCGGTGGCTCTTTTTAACGACGCCATTTTGATGACCGCAGGGGGAATCACTCGAGAGAGCCCCCCCCCCCTTCTTCCCTACCCAAACACAGCGTACGTGATATGCGTGATGTAGCTGTGCGTAATGGGTCATTCAGGAGAGGAGAGGGCGTGTCCAAAAGACCGCCTTAATTATACGCGAACGTTGGTGAATGTCCCCTGGTCACCCCCTTTTCGAAGATAGCCCGGTAATTCAACATATCCTGGCGGAGTGCGAGTAATTTATGGAATAAAATGGAGAGGGATGGAGGGGACGGCTTGCTCCCGGAAGGTTCTTCCACGGAGTGTGAATGAGAAATGTTCGGGTTCATGTTATTTTTTCTGGGAAAATGGAGTTTGATTTCAGGAGAGACAAAAATTGTTGAAACCGTATTTGTGGCTGATTCGGCAGTTCATTATGGAATAATATCAAGTGTACCAGCGATTTACCATGAATTTATTCCAAGTAGTTGAGCCAGATTTCCCCAGTCAATTCAAAACTATGGACCGCGAATACATCCAGCAAAAGCTCGCACGATGGCTGCGGGAGGAGTAGTCAGTGGTGAAAAAAGTTTTCGAGCAAACACAGGGATCTACTGTGGTTGCACATCTGTACGTTATAAACTGTATGCACCAGCGTACAGTGGCGGCTACAGATAATAGTTTAAATTACCTCACGAGTAGGAGAGCTAAATAACCTATTATGCATACCCGATAAAAGCGTAGTAGTTCGTATCCACTAACTCTGATATAGATGCTGTCATTATGCTCTAATTTTACTTCTCTCAGCATGACATGTCCCATTGAAGAATAATTAGGGATAAATCCATTGAGTTATGCCCCTCAAACTAGTGGAAAATAGTTTAACAACTGGTGATAAATAATTTTGTTGTCTTATTATCTCAACTTTCCATCGAGAGGACATATGATTTTTCATTCAAGCCTGTACCTGCGATAGAGGTGGAGGATAAATTTATCGCAATGTATTCGCAATATTTCAACCACTGTCCGTAAAATGGAAATTAATCATAAATAACGACTCCAGTAGAGCGAGAGCCCGTGAACGAATAAATTTAACCAAACGGTGCGAAGCTTGGCTCCTGCCTCACTTCCACCAAACGCCTCCTATTTATTTCTTTTTACCCCTCTACCCGGATATTTTTGAATATTTGCCACTTCTTCCAGCGTCGCCCGCCGAATAAACTGCACACCGAGGGTGTTCCTCTCGCCGATAGTTTGCTCCCATATACCTTCTCGATGCCCAACTCCTTCGTCCTCTTCCTTTTTTTTTTCTTTGCCTCGCTCGCTTCGTTTGCGAGGCTTCCCCGATCCGCTGAGCATTTTCACTCTTCCTCCTCTTTCCTGGGGGAAAAAGTCACTTTTAACTTTTCAAGTTTATCTTTCTCACAACTCTGACCGGAGAAGAGAGGAAGCTACATTAGTTTCCTCGTACATCGTCTCTTCGCGGTCCACCATCGAGTCGTTCCCCCCCCCGGGAGACGCTGAATTTCATCCCCATTTTTTTTTTAATTCATGTTCCTCTTCCAACAACTTGCTAGTCGCTGGCATTATGAGTGCCGTCATTGCGAGCGTTTGGGGAGGCCGGGAGGGAGAACAAGAGGCAGAAGGCTGCAACTTGTTCAGCCGGTCATTTTAGAAACGGTTGAAAACCGCAGAACTGGGTCGTCGAGAGTTGACGGGAGGGGCTGGCGAAACGCCCAATGTACAGCGAAGTGAAGAGAGGATTGGGGCTTAGTGAATGTCGATAATAAATGTCAAGATGTACCGAAATTTGATGGACAACACTCGAATTGAAAAATGTAGTAGTTTTACACTGGTAGATATTTATGGAGAATGAGGAAATAACTTTCATTAAATTTTTAATAATGCGCATTTGAATTTAGTTCACGAGGTTAGTTTAGATTGCAACGGGAAATTCAATGGGGAAAATCAGGATGACTGGGTTTTTTATGTTAGATTATCATTGGAATTTCGATGACATTGTTTTAGAGACATTGAGCGTCGAGAAAATTGTTACTTGAACTCTCGAAATATTTTATAATATTTATTGCTACGTGAACCTGAATATTGCCATTAAATTGAATACTCCAGAATTCACACAGTTTTTCAGAAACGAAGTAGATCAAAATTACGTATAAATGGGATGTTTTTACGAATTAAATTTTCGGTCGCATAAATTACTTTCGAACGTTTATGGAAAAAATTTGGAGGTTTTAAATCAAATTTTCTATGCCACTTACAAAATTAATTAACCATTTGAAAATTCAGGCAACTGTCTTTTTTTAATTTTTAAGTTGTAAAAACTGGACTGACTGTTGAATTTTTTCACATTGAGCGTGGGAGTGAAAAAACTTTGATCATCATCCTCACAATGGCGAAGATTTTTCTCATAATTTTACAATTACTTCGAAACAAAAGCCCCGAACTCATTAATCTTCTGTCGAGTGCATCATTCCTTGTCCATTGCGTCACTCCTCAGCTGAATCAAGCTGTACCTGGCGGCTCGAGGAGACACTTAGAATTGTGCCACGCCAATCCTCAACGTCTGGATTGTTAATTGGTCCCACTAAACTTCTCAACAAGTGCACCTTTTTCCCTGCTACCCACCCCTCGTTTTTCTCCCCCCAATTCGACAGATAGTCGTTCAAACTGATGGATAACTGTGCCGATTAGTGTCAATCCTCAGGCACCCAGTGATATTTGTTCGTTAACCTCTTTCTCTCAAGTTCTCCTTGTCACTCTATTTTCGAATGTCAGGGAAAACTTTACTGAAAATAGAAGATGTGAAGAAGCTAAAATCCAAGGAGGGATATAAGTCTCCTTCGCTTTGGCAGCGAAGGTAAGAGTTTCTGTCCCTAATTGACGTGGCCAGTGTCTCGGTGGAAGACTAGCGTCTTCCACGTTGTCACGTCATCTACTAACGACCCCTTTTCTAAATCCTCGGATACGTCCACTCACAGGACGCGCGAACTTCTCACACCGATCTACGGGTTTGATTCGACATTTCTGGTCATCACGTTCTCAACCTGCAAGTCCGTCATGCTCACCTCTCTCCCGAGGGCTTGATTTCCGCCCTTCCTTTATTTTTCCATTGCAATGTAATTTGGGGGAAAAAGGACGAGTCTGGTTGAAAGGACTTTAGTTTTAATTGAATCATTACCGAGAGACAGTTGTAATTCAGGGAAAAATTGGGTCATCAGGATGGAGAGATGGTCAAATAAAATCAGTAGAGATAGAACACTCGGAATTCCATCAGTCCGTGGAGAACGCAATTTAAGAGCAATTGACTGAATCGACAGTCCCAAATCAAACCCTCCCTCATCCTCTTGGCGTTAACCAGCGCCATCATTGTCCCCCCCCTTCTCTAAAACGTTTGATCTTTGCCAAACTTGCACCTCGTCTCTTTATCACGCGCTTCGAAATCCATCTCCCTCTGATTTTCTAGTTGACGCCTTTGGCATCACGGTCCGACAATTTCAACTCGACAGCTGCTACCATCGATGCATCAAAATCCCTCTCTATTTCCACTTCTGCCTCTTCCAGCATTACACCGCCATTACTGTTAATTGAATCGATTGCTACCCAGATTGCCGGATACTCCGGTTACTCTTGGTACATGGCTGAAGCTTGTCGAGAGGGAGGGGGGGGATATGATACCCTCAGCACGCGAGGTCGTCATCTTTAAGCTGATCACTTATTCAAGGATGCTGAAAAATTCCATGCTATATGATTCATTATTTTCTCTAACGTGGTAAAAATAATCAAAATGAGTTCATTACACTGAGAACTGGCGCTTTCAAGAAGTCTTAATTTAAGGTATTTGATAAAAGTGTGTGTTTTATCAAGTAAATTGATTAACTTACGGGAAAAAATAGTGGAAATTTCATAAATCGATTTTCTCAACTCTTTGCACTGTTACGAATATTCTCTTAAAATTTGAAGTAAAAAATGGTATGATTTTTAACAATGATACAATTACATGAAGTCTTGATATATTCCATCACTGAGGAATGAGTAAATTTCGATATATAATTAATATTCAATTATCAAGTGCATATAAAACGGAAAAATGTTGAGAATTGGGGAGATTCAAGGAACTTCTCTGCATCTTCAGTTCATCGAAAATGTAATTATAGCCAATATTCCAATTTTCCAATAACTTTGAAAAGTCAATCGTTCATTGAAATCTCAATAATCAGCCCCCACAAAGATGCTGATTTTCTTGAATTTCCAAGACAAAAAATGTTATGAATGATTTAATTGAGAATTGAATTGGCAGCATTAGAAATTCGAGTAATGCAGTGATCAAGAAATTTTAACCTCGGATTTTGGTAGACTATACAACATTGCTCACAGGTCTCGAATAAGCGAAATAAAATTATCAATCAAGCCAGCATTCCCCTTGAGAATTTTCGGTCCCCCACAGACAGTACATAATGAGCCAAAGCAAAAGCTATATGACACTGCCACCCTGTGACCGCTTGGTTTTTCACTCCTCCAAAAATTGAATTCCATCTCGCTAAATTCAATCCGTTTCTGTTGCAGATGCTGAGTGTGTAACATAAAAGCCAACGAGCAAAATGAATGCCTTTGTGGGATACCGTCTCATTTTGACCGTCCTGCCTCTTGTGAACGTTGTCACGTCCCTCGAGTGGAAGAATAGCGCTGTGTTGGACAACAACTTCCTGGTACTCTGGACACCGGGAGAGAGAGACATTGTATTCGAGGTACAAGTTAAGACTCAGGGATACGTGGGTCTTGGCTTCACGAGGGACGACGGTCATGTTGGCGCTGACATGGTCATCGGTTGGGTCGATAGAAATGGCCAGGTTCATCTTCAGGTGAGTACTACCTTTGAAATACGTGACGAAATGTCACCAAAAGTTTGGAATCCCACATGTGCCCAATGCGCGATAACGACAGAAAAAAAAACCCAGAAATTCAACTGGCTTTTGGCTGAGATGGAGTGCGTTCTTGACCCAGCCTCGAGATCCTTGTTTGGAGCATCTCCATTCTAAATTATGGGGCTCGGGGCTTGTAGGCCCGTTGAGCACGTATAGCCCTCGGTAAAGTCCTCGCGCCAAAAAGACGAAGTAATGAAATTAATAAAACTCGGGAAATTAGTTGCTCATGTTATTTCGCGAAAGGCACTCGAGGAATTTTCGATACTTACCTTCGCTGCAGCTACCGTCGACTACTGCGCGACGAATATTGTAATGACGACCGAACCAGGACGAACAAAAAAAAGTTACCTTAATGATAGTACTTGAGTTACTAAGTAACGGGTGTCCAGTTTCGATCAGTGAATCGTATAGTTATCAATCTCGATACACAGATTGAGATCTTCCAGAGCGCCCTGTCATTACTATCCTTTGAATTTTCTTTTTAGCACTCGAGCACTCGGGTGCTTCATCATAATCCCCAAATAAATCCTCACTCCAGTCTTGAATACTCTGTTGCACAAACCAATCTCGGATTTGTACATAAAACATTCTCCTTCTTATTCCTCCTTTATAAATGCAACCGCTGATCGATTGGATTTGCGACTGAAGTTGGATTCACTGCAGTAGAAATAAAGGTATCCCGTACCAGGAGAATATCTGTGGAATATCTGAATTTTCTTATAACAAAATTGAAACCACACTCACTGAAGATGCGGAGATGCTGAAAAGCAATCCACTCTATAGTCCTTTTTTCCATTTCTCGAGTCTCTTGTTTGTTCTTTTTTGATCATATTTTTCTAGTCGTCTGACTGTCGTTGGAAAATCGAGAGATGGGGACGAGTAACCCATGGCTTAGTACCAAGTGGTAGGTTAGCAGTGCCCAGCCAGGGTTGAGGGGGTAGGGGAAAAGAAGTCAGAGGGGCGAGTGGGTCGTAACGTTGGTAGTCAGACTGCAGATCGCGTTCATCTCGCGTGTCCGCAATTTTTCCAGAAGAATCGCTGCACGCCCGTTCCATAATGCATGCCTCAGTTACAGAGGCAACAGTGTTCGGCACTGCTCTCTTCTGATGTCTCATATACTCTATCTCTTCGGGCATTCCCTCTCAACTTCCCTCGTCCTTGCACTCCTCGCTTCCTTCTTTCTGACGAAGGACATCGCTCTCCGGTGCAGAACGGGCTCTCCTAGGTCGACGAGACCGATGGCCGGCGTTAAAATGAGAGAAGCTTTTTCGTTATGATCGTAATCTCAGAAACCAGACTGGCCTAAGGATACCACAGGTATTCTTACCATTGCAACTTCACTTCTTCTCGTGGTTATAGAGAAACACCAGTCATCCGTGGCTACGAGTATTTTCAAACGCAAGTAGACGTTTACTGGAGAGTAGCTCCATGTTGTGTGGAGGATGAGTATGTACATGCTGCGTTTAATTTTCTTGTACTTCCAGTGAGAGAGTCCGGGATTTTTCTCCCTCGTCCTTTCACGCTTGCCTGGCGAAAACTGGGGGGGTTGAGGAAAAATAGAGGTAAAAATAACAGACTCTCGCGGGTTATCTCCAGCTTACAAAAGGACTTTTTTACGGAAGGAAATGGTTATTCTTCTTTTAGTGGGGAATAGTGGGTTTAAATCTCGGGGAAATAATCAGGGAGATTGAGGCTGATATTTATCGGATTGAAATGCCAATTTGATGATCTTGATGGGAAAGCCTTAGTCATTTGTTTTCTCGGGAAGATTGCTGGGTGAGGAGAAAATATGGTGCCATTGCTCATTTTGCCAATTCGAGGGGATCGTTTTCATGGTTTATTGACTGTAGCTCAATGGATTCCCAAGAATATTCGTTCCTACGCATTTTTCATGGTTTGCCTTATATATAAAACTCGTGATTGAGGTTTTCAAATGACAACGAAATTGAACTGTTGAATTTTGACATTCCTTTGAATAATCGAAAAACCAATCCAATATTTTACTGTCATTTCAATTCACTTCAGAATTCAAGAATAAATATTTTGTAAGGTACATAGTAACTATTCTTTCCACGCCGAATTTTCAGTTCTAAATCCTGAAAATTAGCCACAAATAAGACTTATGATTATCAGCTAGAAATCGTCTTTTGATGATGTTGATGAGAAAGGTGTAGTAATTTATGGTCTTTGGAAGATTGCCGCTCGTGGAGAAAATATGGCACTCCATAGCTCATTTTGCCAACCCAAGGGGGCATAGTTTTCATGTTTTATCTGCTGTAACTCACTGAATTTCCAAGGATACTCGTTCTTATGCATTCACCACGTTTGCTTTGGCCCCGAAATTCCATAGCCCCGTTTCCGCTGTACTGGGTGACAAAAAACTACACCACCAGTGGGTTGGAAAAGACAATGAGATACCGTCCAGACAAAACGTAGAACCTGGCGAAAGTTCAACAGGATACGATTAAAAAAAAAAATTCCACGGAAGGAAAAATAAATGAAAAGAAACCGAGGAATTGGTGTTCTTGCGTTAAAAATTTCTGGTATGCTGAAATGGTATGCAAGTTTCTGCCTGGTTTTTGGAAAACGAGAGAGAATGTGGAGAATAATTGCCGCCAGTGAAATAATCAATCTTCCCCTAAAAGTCCCAGTGCTCGTTCTCACCGGCAAAAAGAGCATTTAAAATTGTTTCAAGAAATGGGAATTGAAGCCCCCACGATGATTGTTCCACGTGTCTTGATGGTATAAGAAACAGTCTCTCAGGTGGAATATCTCCGGCTGTGAGCTCCGGAGATGATGACTCCACTTGTTTATCTTTTTTTTTCTCCCCCCTCTCTCTTTCTCTTTTGTACTGGGACCAACCACTTGGGTATTCTATGTTGTGGAGTTGAAACACATGAGTTTATGCATAAACGGGAGATAGATGAGCCCCAACCTGAAGCAATCTAACCAACGTGAGTTCCAATTACTCTCACTTCCGTGGTTTACACAAATGGCAAAGTTTACGCATGGGAATTTACATCACCGGGGGATTAGCTGGTATTTTCCGAGAGGAAAATCCTGGAGGATTTTGAAGGTAGCTAATTACATTGTGGCCAGGAGATTCATTTCTGATTTCAAAATGTCATGGATAATGAACACCATTTAGCAGATAAATAAAGATGAAAATTGCAAAATTTTCCTCAAAAATTAATTGTTTATTCCAAGTTATCAATTAAAAGCCTCAATATAATTTGAATTAACAATTTAAAAAAACTAACGAAATTTCGTGGCTCTCTCCTCATTTTCAACAAAAAGGAATGTTCGCCAACAGCAACCGGTTCTGACGTATCAAATTAACCAACGACAAATAAAAATTAGATGAATATAAAGAATGTACAACAACGAGAGCTAAAGAGTACAGAGACTCATGATTGTCGTATCCCCGTATCTTTCACTCGGCCGCTGCCCACGTTGTCCTCCACTCTCTCTCTCTCTCTCTGGCTCTCACCCTGTCTCCCTCGATCTCTCTCTCTCCTGTCCCTCGAGGTGTGCCCCTGGTTCTCGTTAAGACTGGTTATATGTTAATGCGAATCAGCGGGCCGCACGTGATACATATTGTAACATAACTGGCCAACGTGTATCCAACAAAACCCCCATTGAATGGCCCCATAGAATCTTATGAAGCATAGATCTTCCTGTTGACTTTATTACAACCAGAGGAAGAGCCGAGCTGAATGAATTTCCCCCCCAGGATCAGCCCATTCCAGTGTCATTCCATAACACGCTCGATCTGGCAGTATGCACCATCCCCCAGTGTTCAATCTCCGAACTTAGCTTGCAGTATCGATCACTTCCGCTGTGAGAAGAGCAGTACTACAGTGCAAAAGTTGCAAGTAATCGTGGGACATTTGTAATGGTACTGTGTCAAAGTTGGAGAGATGTACGAGGTTTAAGTACCATGTTGGGACATAAATTTTACGATCTCGACACCTGGATGAAGAAAAAAAGCACCGGTGGCTGGAGCGAAAAACTTTTGAAATCCAACAAGTAGCGTTACTATCAAAAACCAGAGAGCATCGTATCATCTTGGAATCAGGTTACACACCATCTACCATTCTACAACTTCATCCCTGTGTCGTTGCTCTTTTATGCTGTCATAAAACAGTCTGCCAATATAGTTTACATTTTTGAACACGTCGGGATTGCGGCCCCAAGGCCCGATATTACGGGATCCCCCCTCCTTCTTCCGGCAATATTCCGGCATATTTTTGGACACTCATAAGTACCTGATAGCTGATAACTTTACGATTGGAAATTTTGGAAACTAAAGGAAATTGGGTTTAGATGCAATAGTTCAATTTCTGGAGATATATGAAGTTAGAATTATTTTAGGACTTCAAAAAACAATTCAAATTTTGGGTGTCGTATAACGTTTCATCAACGTTGGCGGGATGTATGGAATTTAAATTTGATGCTGGAACATAAATTTTAGGATCTCGACATCTGTATGCGGAAAGCACAGAGGTAAAAAAGTTTTGAAATTTGGGAAATAGTGTTACTATCAAAATCCAAAGCGCATCGTAGCTTTCTGGAAACAAGTTATCCAACCCATCCACCATTCAACAACTTCATTTCTCTGTCGTTGGTTTTTTATGCTGTCATAAACCGGTATATTTCGAATTTTGGAAATTCAATGATACTGAGCTTTTATGGAATAGGTTAAAAACGTGTCAAATAACTTTTCAAATGATCGTAATTTTTCAGTATGCATACGCTTTGAAGACTCCGCAAAAGCAGTCTAACATTCTGTCGTCGTGATAAGTTTTGTCAAAGTTAGAGAGGTGTACGCGATAAGTGTAACATTAAGATATAAATTTGACAATCTCGGCATGTCTTGGCAAAAAGGACCTGGAAAAAGTAATTGGGGTGAGAAACTTTTGAAATCCAACAAGTAGTGTAACTCAAAATTCAGGTAGGATAGTGTTATTCGGGAGGCAAGCTACCCAGACCATCTACCATTCAGCAATTTCACTCCGCTGTCGTTGGTTTTTTACGGTGTCATAAACGGATATATTTCGAAATTTGGCAATTCAACGAGACTGAGTTTTTATGGAATGGTTAAAAAGCGTGGCATATAGTTTCTCAAATGACCGTAATTTTTGATCATTTCCATGAGTCTATGGATTTGGAAATCGTATATTCTTTGCAAACTCGAATCATCAGTTCAAAATTCTGCTGTCATGGTAAGTTTTCGCAATGTCAGAGGGATTTACGCGATAAGGGTAACCTTGAGATATCAATTTTATGATCTCGATATGTCTCAGCACAAAGAACCTGAAAAAAGTAGCTGGAGTGAAAAACTTTTGAAATCCAACAAGTAGAGTAACTCAAAATCCAGGTAGCATCGTATCACCTTAGAATCAGGTTATACACGCCATCTACCATTCTACAACTTCATCCCTGCATCGTTGCTCTTTTATGCTATCATAAACCTGTGTGCCAATATAGTTTACATCTTTGGACGCGTCGGGATAGTGGCTTCAAGACCCTCGGTGGATTGCATTACTCGACGTCTGGAGGCATATAGCCAGCGTCTCACATGCGCGCAGGGGCAGAAGGGGGAAACCAATCTTCAGGAACAATAAAATAAGAAGGCCGTGAGGAGGTAGAGAAGGGGGGGCAGGGAAGGAAGGCATGCCTCGTGGTGGCACAAAGGGAATATGGTTTGGATAGGGGCAAGTAGGAGCGAATGAATGATGGATCGTAACCCATTCCCTGAATATAGATCGATATTAGGGGATCCCCTCTCTGCGTGAGTTTTTTTCTGCTCACCGGGAACTGACCACCAGGACTACCTCGATCAGGGCGCTTGATACTGTCCAAACTCGTACATGCGATGGTGAAAAAGTGCTCCACTGGGACCACATGCCCACTCACGTCTCAAATTCATTGGTTATGTTACCCCCAGCTATGAAGGATAGAAGCGTGATCATGGCGGGAGAAAGGGGTATCGTCCTTTAAAGCATTTGAATTAACATCCAACGAGGATTTGTTTTTTTTTTAAAGTTGGATCGAGCCAGTTAAACTGATACTTCCATGCAATTGTTTTTCTGCACTTTTCACTCCAAAAAATCATTATTCTTGATCGACATGATATCATTGTCCCGGTATTCACTAAAATTTTGTCCCCTTTTGATTATATTCCGTATACTCGATACGTTCGCGTTAACCTGGGTTGCCATGGGGAAAGTAAAACAATTCACGCGCACTACTGGATTCTGATGAAAAAAGGAGAACGAAAAATTAAAAAAAAATCTGCCTAGGTGAGGGCAACGGTGCTCTTGTGTGTGCAAATTAATTTGAACGATGTCGCGCGGGTGGGAAAGGCTCGTTTAGTTTTAATGAAAATCGATATTTAATCGTACAATCGCCGTCAGCAAGAGGTGATACTGCTGGAGTTACCCACTGTTCCATTGTGCATTGGAGCGCTGGAGGGTTTTTTCTGGATACGAGCGAGAAGTATATAATTTTCATTGGTCCATTCGAAAGTGCCCTCGTTTTTCCTCTTTACCAGTGATTCTTTTTTTTTTTTTCAAGAGCTGAAATGAATTTATCGAGGTGGATAATGTCCGATTTGAATCGTAAAATTGTGGATACTGAGGGGGATTGGAGATGAGGTATGGTCGTTTTGGAATGACTGTATCAGCGTGGACATGTGTCATCCCCGTATCTTTGTCCGGATGTCACGTGCATCATTCTGGTGCTATTTCGTTTTCTGTTATCGTATACGTGCAACCAAAACTGATAAGCCAACAGATCACGCTCAACCCGATCCCCGTATATTTCACACCTCTCACAAATCAAACAGGGGTGAGTCATTTTTCCAACCCTTCACTCGTATTTTAATGATTAAATTGATTATGGAAGTATTTTGAGCAAAATTGAGCGATTGCGAGAGGTATTATTCTAAAGTTTAGAAGGAATGGTGCCTTGTGGACGAGCCATAGATACGGCCGCAGATTGGTAGATGAGTTGAAACGATTTAACGATTGCTATCTTCAACGCTGAAAACTGCACTCTGAGGTATACTCGAAGACCAAGTAGATAGTGGAAGCGGTAGGGAGAGAGCGAGAAAGAGAGAGAGAAAAAAAAACTCGAATGACTTGTTCCGGCCTGGATTCTCCACTTTTATACACCTCTCAATACCAATCGATCCACATTGTCTCAGGTTTTTATCGTTTTTCATCTTCATCCCTGTACCTCACTCGCAAAATTCCATTTCCCACGGAAACAAGCTTGCGCCAGAGAGATTTTATTATTTCCTGAAAGGTGGGACTCCCACTCCGGAATCTTTATGAGCAGTTGGATGAAATTCAGAGTGAAAGACAGGATCACCTTAGTGACCAGAAAGGGAAGAGGATACTTTTGAAATCGGGACACGAAAAATGAAGAAACGATGCGGGCGAGTTGCGCATGAGACTGGCATCCACACACTTCCTGTCACAGGTGACGAGGAGAACATTGAACGCTCCATTAAATCAAGTAGATAATTGTGGTGAACATGCAGATGAACAAAACGTGAACATTCGTGCGGACATTGACAAGAAAATGGACGAAAAGCAACAGCAAAAGCATTCTCCCAGCAGAACAATCTCGAGGAGTGAGTGAAATTGTGGGAATTCAACTTCCTTCAAGTTTAACAATTGGTCTGTCATCATCAGTGTTAGTTTTCCTTGAGAAAATCTCTAGAAAAATTATCTTCTCATCTCAACAGTTTTTGTCCGCGTTACATGGAGGTTGTTTTGGATCATTTCGCTTAATTTGCTCTAACTGATCAAACCCCTTTCTAAATTATTGTGAAGATTAATTTACAGGCGTTCGTCATTACCAGAGTTAATTAACTCTGATCATTTGAGCCCTCCTCGTTCGGTCGTTCTCTAATTTCCAAGATCACCTCTCATCCTCGGAGCGATTTTATCAAATTTTTTCTGACAGTTAAATCTGCTCCACAATTTTCACGTGTAGGTAAAAGAAATTCGACATAGATTAGAGCACGTTCACCTGAGTGATAGAGTAAATAATTAGAAGAAACCTCGCAATTCAGAAAACGAATATAGAAAGAAATGAGCCCTAGAAGCTGCTCGTGCAACTAGCATCCACATACTTCTCCCCACAAGTGACAAGAAAAACAGGGAAGGTTCCAGTCGCTCAGGTAGAAAATTGTGGTGAACGTGCAGGCGAGTTGAGCAGGAAGGTTTATGAAAGCATTGAGAAGAGAGAGTATGTTAAAAAGAAATAATAAAAAGAATTCCAGTAGAAAAAACCTTCCGGAGAGAGTGAAGTTGCTGGAGATGCATGAGAAAAGTAAAGGGTTGGAAAGTATGGTTTGGAGAGAAGTGGTTGTACGCGGGATGCTGTTGGAAATACGGAGAGACGCAAAGGATCAAATCTGCGAGCTTTTAACGAGACCCAGCTTAGGACGTAGAGTATTCCCGAGGGAGACAGTTGCTCACCCGATCCTCTGTCCGTGAGTCTACGATCTGAAGGACCAAGAAGAAGAGGGCCCCCACTGTGTGGCAAACCATGGCGACAGACTTCACGAAAAGAGAGGATGCTTTTTACCACAGACTCGAAACAGATAGACGTTCAAGGGACTTAGTTTTAGCCTTTGAATTGTCTACATATGTAGTAGGATTTTGGAGTTCCTCGCTTCCTCCAATCTTTTTCTTTTAACCCACCGTTCCTGGGGTTCCATATCGCCAACCCCCCCCCCTCTATCACCAGTGTAAAGACTGCCAAGTCAGCGCCGAGTTTTACTCTGCCTCATTCTCTCTCTGTTTCTCTCTTACCATTTCGCATACTCCAATCCCTCCCTCCGTCCAACGTATTTTCCCCGTCTACTCCACTGATCTCCACGGTCACTACCCTCTTCACCGAGCCACTCCAACCCGCATCCTCAACCCAACCACTTTCTCTACGTTTTTTTCCACTTGTATTTTTCCCTCTCTCTTATACCCTCGTCACTCTCATCCACGGCGTCAATGCTCCTAAAGTACTTGGTAAAGCACCTTGCACACCCTGAGAAAAACAAAGAGTAGAATGAAATAGAAGAGAAATAAAAAAAAAACCGCATGAATGTGTTGGAGGGATGAGAGAAACTCGGGATGTAGCTTCAACTCGCAAAACTCCCTCGTTCTTTTCGGATTGAGTTGAGGGTATAGCAAAAATGTACAAGTTTCCACGGGGATTCGCTATCGAACCCACGAATCTCCCGACCAACGATCCTCGTGCCTTGGCACCGGGTGGAAGTCACGAGAAAAAATGAGAGAACCTTGAGGGGTTTGTGGGAAAAAAAAAAAAGAGAGAGAATAGAGGAAGCATCGGAAAGGTGGGATCGATAGACAAATAGATGTGACCCCTTTCACAATGGCCCACTCCAGCCATTCATCTGTTTCGCCGACTGGAGTTCCAATTTCCAGCGGGGGGTGCTTGATTATTTGGCTGGTGAATTCTCCACTGGACTACGGGAATGCCATTGGCTTTATACTGGATCCATAAATTCTCGCCAACTTGAGTCATTGCACCTTCACCGATACATGAACTTCAACTTGGCACAGTTGGCATCGAAAAATAATCGCTTGCATTTTAAAAACTGGTTCCAAGTGGATTTTGAATTTTAAATCGGAACATCTTAAAATCTCCACGATCTGATCATTAAGAGGATCAGATAGATTCAGCAGACAATTTGCTGTGGTATTCAAACAAGAAATACATGGTTAATTTGTCGCTGTGGATAAATAATAAAAATAAACTCGCCTTGCATTATTAAAATCCAGTGTCAAACTGGAGTAATAAATTCACATGGGGGTTTTTAGTTGGGGATTGAGAATAAAAATTGAATGTGAGAAAGACGAAAAGACCTTGTGGCTTCTTATGACAGTCTTGGAGCATTGGTTGGCTGAATGTATATCAGAAGAATGATACACGGGTTTAGGGCCGCCGGCGAGAGGGGCGGAGGCAACTGCGAGACACCAGGATTCGACGCAAAGTGAAGCAGAGAGGGACAGCAAAGACCAAGAAACTAGTTATGGTAATGAGGAGATGCAATGATAGCTCCCCAGGTTTGCTCTGGTACACTGGACTCTCCTTGCGACTCTTCTCCACTCTTTTACCACAACGATACAGTATATACACCCAGCCACTGATCTTCGGGTAGCCTAAGAGTAGATTTCCTCATACTTCTTTTTTTTTTTATTCTTTACCTCATTTTCTATGGCTGACCACTGTGTATAAGACACGCCATTATATCCGTGTGAGCCAGCAATCTGAGGCCGGAGAAGTATTCACACACATGGAAGTACTTCTCGGTTTAATGTGTTGGGGGAGCTTGTGCCCTGCGCGTCGTATAATGGGACGGCTGCTCACTTTAAACAGGGGAAATAAGTTTCAGTGGCGTCGCAATATCTGGAGCACTGGCTTGACCAGTGATATTTCTCGAAGATCCCAAACTTCTTTATGAGTTGTGCTGTACTACTGAGGGCTTGGGTAAGAAAATTATTGGTCATTTTTCTCATTAGTTTGCTCAAATTTCGTAAACCCTTTGCCAAATTATTGCAGAGTCTTTTGCAGCTGTGAATACCTCCACCGAAATTGTCTTCCACACAAGAGTTAGCTAATTTTGATTGCCCAACGTCTACTCGTCTTCATGCGCTTGTTCCTGCAGGGCTGCCTTTCGAACCACATCATCTGAGCTTTCTTAAATGCTGCAAACTTTGCTCTCACGTTCGTCAATTTCCAAAATTGTTCGTCGTCCGAGTTAATTTTTTAAGACTCTCCAGACCCTTGTCACAAATAAAAGCGAGCATCGATCAATACGCTGGATCGTTCCTGCCCCTCGAATCCCTGTGACATACTTCCATGCATTGATTCGTTGACATCATCCTCTTACCATTCCATCTAGACAATAACCCACGGACAACTTCAATCCGTTGCCCACTTGTATGCTCTCCCCCCCGATGTCGTAATTCCTTTTGTCCTCAATTCAGAATGATGAAAGGAGTGGACATGTACCAGCGCATGGCGCTGAAACGAATAAGGATGGAAAAAAATATCGAGTGGCGTACATTGGACTCTTCTGACAAGTGATGGATACTATTATCCAGTGAAACGAATTGACGTATGTGAATAATATTCATCGATGAGTAATAATAAACCGTTGACACGGGCTCACCACATCCCACCATCAAATATGTCGTCGGGTGATATTAATTAACACGACGAGAATGAGCTATATCACGCGAACAAGATAAAACGAGATAAGGAGAAAGATAAAACAAAAAAAGGAATGAAAAATGCAAACACTCACACCGCCAATTGTTACCCATTTCGCTCAATCAACGTGAATTCCCCGACTATTTGGCTACTTGACTCAAATTACGACTAATCGCTGGGGAGAGTAAACCAGTGGGGCTAATGACTCACTTTTTATGACACCCGTGCGCTCCCTTTTTCCGACAAACAAACGATAACCGTATACTGGTCATTATATACATGGAATACATGCACTGCGCCAATTCGCCGTTGATGATTCCTAATAAAAAGCCAAATGTGAAACGCTGGATCTTGGATCGAGGGACGGAGCGTAATGAATTTCAGGATGAAGGAGCCGCGTGGGTTTGTATTTATTTAGGGAAGCAGGTGCATCGGATGATTGGATCGTAACGGATATTTATCGGGTCGTCCCTCCCTTCGGATGATTCTTGCATACCTCTTTGACGAAACTTGAATCTATTAAGCTGCCCCTTTTACTTGTGTGATTCTTCCCTTTTTTCGTTTGACTCACAAATTTGGTAAAACTTTTGAGAATTTATAGAAAGTGCGTGATTTTTTTTAGAACAAGGGAGAATTTTCTATAACTGTAGACTATCAGACAGTTTTTTAAAAAGTTTTGTAAGTTCAGAAAATTTTTTGGAAGCTTCTGAACCATTGAATGATTTTTTCGAAAGCCATAAAATTGCTATGCATTTACCGGAAACTGCGGAAACAATATATTGATGAATTTCTAGAATTTATTCACGCAAGTAACGAAAAATGGAAGATAATCGAATTTATTCCATTGACAATAAGCGACTGGAAAAAATGGAAATGACTTTATAACCGGTCGTTACAACTAAAAATCCAAAAAAGTGCGAAAAAACACGTCCAAACTGGCTCAGATACGGCTACTCCAGATTTAAAAAATCGTTATCAGGCAGTTTCGACAGATTTCGGTGTAAACCAGCCAGATAAAACCAATCCATCAGAGATATCATCGCCGAAGATGGCGCCACTCACAATCAGTCACACCCAAAACGAAGTTGAGTAAATATTTTCAAAGCAATGAAGATGTTCTCCCAGAGTCTAGGGCAGTAATACGAGCGATTTGATGTGAGTGGACGTGAGGCCTGTTGACGGTTAATTGCCGGGATGAAAATTGGTGGAGAGAGATCTCACGGCTCGTCTGCGCGGTTCCGCGTGCTAATGCGGCGCAATGAGACGAACCGGAAAGCGAATAAAAACCAGAAGCTTTTTGAGACATTGAGCGGGAGTGCCAAGTTTCTTCCGTGGAAAATCATGAGGAATACCGGGGTGATGTTGCATATGTGTGCGTGATGTTTGCGTACGTGATACGTGGGGTGGAGGATGAGGAAAAGATAAAAGACCAGAAAACGTGATGGTATAACGAAAGGAACACAAACCCATTCGCCAGCTCTTTTGACCTGGATGACTCGGTTATCGTGTCCCTCCCTACCATTTTCGGTTTCTTTTTTTCACCTCTTTCTCATACCCATTATTTCTCGTTTTTTGCTTGCTATGTACCTCATCCGTGATAGTATTCAACTGTACGTTTTCGTGATGATGCAGGAGGTAGTCGGAATGGTCGTCGGGTTTCCGATTTATGGCTCTTTCCACTGGGCGAAATCCGAGTGGTTTTCCTACCTTTTTGAATTTCAATATGCATTGCCAGTCGATTTTTACACTGAGATCTGTACGATTCAGTGAGAATTAATGCACAGATGGGAATTATAGCTTTTATTCAGACTCGATTCTCATTTTTATTTCCATTGTTGCGCGATTAAATCGTTTAATAATAAAAATTGTCGGGTTTTCTTTTCTCCGAAGTTATTGAACGTAATTTAGTAGGGAATCGATAGCTCGAGAATAGTATTATTGTCGAACATTACTATTTTGCTTATTTTTCAAATTCACTGACAGTCGGATTTTTAAATTTGCCTTTATTGCCAAAAATCTCATGAGTATTCAACTAATTTTATATGATCACAAAATATTCCATTTCAATAAATCTATGCTCTCCTAAATTTGTCACGCAAATACGGTTCAAACGGAAAAATTATCTAATTATGATGTTTGTTGTATTCAAACATAAAAGGTTAAAGTCTGATTGTTTAAAATTAACTCTAAAAAATCATAATTTTTTTTCCACTGACACTATAGGCAATAACTGACAATTTTGGAGATAATGATTTTATTTTTAATATCGACAATAAATCGACGAAATAATTTCAAAAGCGTGCAACATATAATTTGAATGATACTTCAAATGGAATTGGACAATTTAAAAAATTGCAAATATCCACAAGTGTAGCCCGAGCGGAGGCTAGAGCTACTTTAAGTTTAGTTTCAGCTGCTACACTCTCCGTTCTTGATTTCTGTTATTTTGTTATCTTTAAGTTTTTTTTGAGCGGTTTCGGAGGGCTCGGGTGAGTGAGTTATGAGACGCCATCACTGAATCATGTATGACCTGGTCCATAAGCAAGATGAACGATCCTCTTGGCGCCTAGCAGTGCCCAAAGGCACTGAGAGAAGTCAATTCACTGGCTAATTTTATCCACTCGGGTTTTCGCCCTGGCTACTTAACGCTCCAACGATAAACTATATAAAGTGTACCCAATGGGAGTTAACGGGTTGTGCGGGTGGATAACCCGATCTTCGGGCTTGTGTCTGTATGTGTGTGTGTGGGTTATTGTAGCTAAACCGTTGAGGAAAGTAGAATCTGGAGACTCACCATTACCGTGAACCCTCTCGACAATTTCCACCTCCTTTCGTATAATCCAAATGGGGCACCCAAAACTTTGCTGCATTTTATGATTATGTTTCGTGTAATATCGATCTTACCGATGGGAGGGAGGGGGCAGGCTGGTTTTAATGGGAGCTGTAAAATCCAAGTTGCTTGTCAATATATGTAGCTTTTATTATTTTCACGGCGTAAAAGTTTTGTGATTAAATTTACACGCCACTGGAACGAAATTTTTTATGAATTTTCGTCTCATTTTTTAATGGAAAATAACTATTACTCTAACTTCTGACGGAATTGGTGTATTGTGTTATAAAAATTAGTAGTGCACAGACAAAGAACGCAATAAACGATAAAAGTGAAGAATAAGAGGTGAATTAATGAATGATTTTGAGGCCTTCGTCAAATATTTTTCAGTTTTCATTCGGAAATATATTAAAATTTTATTGCGTGAGGAAAAAATTGCGAATTTTGTCGTCAACGAAATTATATTTCTCTCATGAAACACGTTCAAAAAATAATGTAAGTCAACATCGGCATTTGTTAAAAAATGAAGAATAATGAAATTATTTTCTAGCTTTAACAACCTACCCTTGTACCTTTCTAAACCTCGCGAATTTTAATTAATTCTCCGGAAGGTTTAAGAATTACCCGCGAGGTTTAATAGGGGTTGTAAAATTCCAGTTGCTTGGCAGTATAAGTAGTTTGTTATTGTTTTAGCGACGTAAAAGTTTTGTGATTAAATTCAAATACTACTAGAGCCGAGAATTTTATGAATTTGAGTCTCATTTTTGGTGGAAAATTCAACTATGTGGGATGTACTCTAACCTTTGACGAAGTTGATGTTACGAAATATATTGGCTCCTGAAAAAATGTCAATTCCAGTCAGCAAAGTTGCCTCGTAAAAGCCCCTAGTTTTACGAGGCTCGGGGGAATAAATAATACAGAGACTGATTTTTTTATTTTATTTTATTCATGGATGACAGAGAAACGCTGTGTCAATTCTAGCGGTTAGAATTTTCCGCGTGTGAGTTTTTTTGTGGATATTCTGGGGTCGGCTTGAATCGTTTTTCAATAATTTTGCGATAGCTGTGACTGGAGTCGAGTGATGGTGATTTAATCGATGGAGAAGAGGAATAAAATTCTCGGTTTCTACTGTTGAGTTCACCATTAGTTTGATTATGCAATTAGTGACAGTGAATTCCATACTAAATTGATTAAACTTTCCAAGAGTAATACCAGTTTTTCAATTTAAGATATTAATTAAGACATAAATTCTAGAAATTTTCAAAGTCTCGATGTTTGTTTTCAAATCTTAGTTGAAATTATTTTGAATATTCACAGTCAATACGAGTTTTCATGAACAATATTGAAAATTAAAATAACATTATTTATTGATTCGCAGAACAACAGTGAATTATTACGCTGATTAAACAAAAAATACTCAGTGTAGTTGTCAGTGTTGGCGAGAAAATCATCACCTCCTCTAATCCATTGTTGATGGAAATTCCGGCTTGGGTAATCGATTCCCTCGATAACTCCTTTTTCACCGCCACTTCTCGTCCATTTTTACTCCCCTCCAACGTGTGTAATTAGAAATTTCTTCCGCCTTCCGGAGTGTATACACCATCGCATTGGAGCCATGTATACACTGGGTAAACGCGCATCGCCCTCCGTGTATCAATCTCGTGACGGCTCCACAAGTAATTAACGTCTCGGGTGTATAATAATTTATTAATCATACGCTCAAGCTTACTTAGCGAGCCCCAGTTCTCTCTCCCGACGGCTCTTACTTCTCCCCCTGGCCGCAACCGCCATCAGTATTTCCAATGGAGCACATTAATTCCGTCCTGATTTCCTGAGTATGCGAAAGGAAATTATCCGCAAAAGTTTTCAAGAGCTAACGACTATTTGAAAAAATAAAATATTATAAATTGTAAATTTTTAATACGACCTTCTCAAGTGTCTCAGAAATTATTTTTATGCAGTTCTATGAACAAACCCCATTCATGTTTTTTTTTGGGTAAAAAGAAAAGACCAGCGAACACAGCCTCTTGGAATATTCCAATGTGTTGGATTCGTTCAGTGTTTCCTGGAGGCGTTGGACTGTAAAGGATGCATCAATTTTATTTATCCAACTTTATCGTCCAGGGAATCTCAGATCTGATCCTCTTCTCGAATTTCCTAGGTTAAAACTTCATTTTTCATTTTTTCACCTCCGGCATTCTTACAATCCTTGAAAAAAGAGAAACCTCTGCTTCGGTCTTAATATACTTCAATTATTATATAAAAATTTATAGAAATCAGTCGAATTGGAATGATTTTTTTCTCACTGGGATCTCAGCTAATGGCTTGAGGTTACCCAACAGAATTTCATCGGAAATTTTTCAACAATTTTCGCAGTTCCTTTCATATTATTCACTGCAGTCATTATTAATTATTTATTGAATATTTTCCTCCTGCTTCCCCCATTCGGAAGCTCATGGTAATTTGGTACTGGCCATTCATATCTTTTTATAAATCGGAGAAGCCAATCCGATCGAGCTTACCAAAATATCAATAGAATTTTAATTTCTTCCTGGTTATACCATCTTCAACATTTGATTTTCCATATTTTTTCGTTGGAAAACCAAATAAATAGGGCCAAAAAAATTAACAAAAAAAATACGATTCACGTTAAATCGAGTTTTCTCAAAATTCTCTATAATGTTCAAATAATTATTTAATTGATCAAAAAAAAAGAGTGGAGACTCCTCGCCGGCACACGTTTCTCATAACCATTTGCCTCAATGTTGTCATCATTTTGGGGACTGAATCTCGACTTCTCTTTTGTTCAGTCCCTCCGCAGAACGATAGGATCTCTCTATTCCGGCAGTCACGATTAATGTCGCCGTTCGCCAAGTGACCCAACTACACTCGACGATGAAATAAGAAGTGTGGAGGTATTGGTGGTGGCTACCACAAGGGAGCCGAGGCGGGTTTATTTGGACAATTTAAGGCGGAATGAAAACAATCGGGAATCGGATCGAGTCGAGTTTAACTGGTCACAAAGGGAATGAGAGCTGGGCCTGAGGTCCTTGCGGTGCAGTAGCTGAAGGTGGACCGTTGGTAGGCGGTATGAAACCCGGCTGGAAAATAAAAAGACAGGACTGAGAAAAAGGACAGTGAAGAAAATAAGTAAAAAGGCATGTGTACCAGACCTTTGAGGAGGGCGAAGAGGAGAAAAAACCGAGCGAGAGGGATGGAAACCCGTTATGGAGATGAGTGGGCCACTGTACAATGGCCGTTTCTCTCTCACTTTCTCTCGGAATTCATAAGTCCTCAAACCCCCGCCCACGAGTTCACAATGATCCAAATATGTTTTCTGGATAACAAAACGCTATTATAAATGTTTATCATTAATTTAAATATTATCTGATGCGGGTGGCATTCGCAGGGGCTTTTTAAAAAAAAGCGGGGTGGGGGGATTGCGCGCACGCTCCAATGAAGCTCCCGGGTAATATGAAGAACCCATCGAGATTTTTCACTGCCTACCGCAGAGATCGGGGGGACAATCTTCAGTTTATTTTATCGGGTTTTTTGGAGATCGTATGACGCACGGCACTTGTTAGACCATTGCTACTGAAATTTAAAAAAAAATAGTCCAAGTTTTGACGACCACTTCACTGAGAGAAAAAATTTGCTCTGCTGAAAAAATACATATTTAGCTGGAAAAATTTCTTTTCAGCTCAAGAAAATTGTTTCCCTGAAGAAAATTTCCTTCAGTGAAAGTTTAATTATTTCTACTCGGTAATTTACCAGTTG